>BOPP01000112.1:4009318-4036960 GCA_017312745.1 Gryllus bimaculatus | reverse complement strand
AAAACAGAAAAAGTTCTCTTAGTGTTCTTAATCTATTCATTTTTCTTGATTTCCCCCCCAATTTTTAAACGATTCCCTGACTTGCAGGGTTTAAAAATTAACAACTAAAATATGAATGACAGATATCTGTGGTTTATATAGCTATTTGAAAATTAGCATAAAGAAGGCAGTTAGTTGGCGCCAAGTCGTTTCTGACTGGGTCTGACATACCAATTACTGGATTTGTGACTGGGTATTCGTACTGGGATAGGGAAGGTTCTTTTTTTTAATTAAACATTGGCGTAAGTGACAATATTTTCTGGGTGTCTGGCTCAGGACAATAAACGATATACAGGAAATTAAAATAATTTTAACGCTTTTATCTATAACTGGTGTTATGGAAACGAGCTCATTGTGTTTCGGACCAAATCTCTGATTTTCCTCTTACAGAGCTTATGAGGTTTTAATGTTTGGTTTAATTTGGTTAGTAGGCTCTGTGTTTTGTTGTTTTTGTGTGGATCAGATAGGGAGGCAGGGGCTTACGCAGAGGGCGAGAGTGGTGTCTTGATGATCTTGTAAAGTCATCATGTCTCGTTATCTTCGTGGGAGAGTGTCACTTACACGTCTACATAGTTTAGGTTTTATCATTGGTAATGGCTTAAAAAAATATAGGATTGGCGTGTAGAGTTAGCGGGGTTCTCAAGTGGTAGTAAATAAAGTTTATGAACTTAAAAAAGGAAGCATACATCTCTCTTAGCTCGCCCTTTTGTGCTGCCATTGTAGTGGTCTGATACGTGAGATGATATTTGAGTAGTCTGTATGCAGCTAGTATTGATGCTCTTTTTGTCTGGTGATTGCGATAGTGGTGTTTTTATTGACCTTCCAGGTTTGGTGGTATTATTATGGTGAAGTTTGTCGGTACATGCCTCTTGGCAGGCCAGGTTGTAAAATATTGTGTGGTGAGGGATTGGATGTTTGAAAACAAATTTACTGATTAATCCGCAACATCAACAGACATGTAAACTAATTTGTCAATTAGTTTTTCCACACCCTCTATAGGTTGTGTTCACATAATTTTTCATTGTTTTAAATAATACTAGTAAATTCTAAGTTGTAATAAAATTTTTTTTTCAGGATGGAAGTTTCCCAAAAGGTCTTTGATACAACGATGAAGAATTTGATAATTTAGATTAGTGTACTGAACGTCAGAATAGATCCTGGCGTTCATGATTTTCAGTCGTCTCGCTTTCCTTAATAATTCAACTCAGGTGTATCCTGTGAGCTTCTGGAGATGAGAAGCTCAGCAAGGGCAAAAGTTTTGCTTAGTTATCGGGATGAAAGAGAATATTTAATGTTTGCCACACATTCAGGTATTTACTCCTTCTACAACATTCATTAGTTACTCCTGACATTATATATAAGTATGAAAAATATAACCATCAGCTCGAGGGCATATGGACACCATTAGCTAGCCGCGTCATGCACGGAAGGGTAATAGAGAGCGTTTGGGCCAAAATTGCCAAATAGCATACACTATACTGTCAGCGATTCAATTTAAATATAAGAGTAGAATGAGCAATGAAAAAAATTCCACAAGGTAGAAAGGTGACTCAATAATTGTACATTCACTAATAATTTTATTATTATCAATTTCTTGTTGTAAAACCTTTTCAGCAACACATACAAGGGGGCCCTTCCAAAATTGCTGTTTAGTCTATGTCTGGCTGCTGTCGGTCTCATGAGCAAGTTTAATTTAATTAGACATTTTCTGTAGTAAATTAATATAACTTGATTTTCTCCCTAAAAAATGAAAATTAAGATATCGATTCATTGAGCTGTTTCGTTGCGTTAGTCTTGGTGGGTTCTATTGTAATGCGAAGAGTAGAATTAATGCTAATGTTAATTGATTGATAATGTGTCTCGTTTTTGGGGGAAGGGATAAAACAAAAAATTTTGAAAGCCAGACACATGGAAAGATTAGGGTGGTTGATGTTCAGCCTTTTCAAATGGAAGATGATATTTGACTACTTGCAGAGTAATGTTTCTAAGACAAGTCACAGGCGACAGAGAGAAGATGGTGTAGTGCTGATATAAAAAAAAAAGAATTTTTTTTTTTTTTTTTTTTTTTTTTTTTTTTTTTTTTTTTTTTTTTTTTTTTTTTTTTTTTTTTTTTTTTTCTTTTTTTTTTTTTTTTTTTTTTTTTTTTTTTTTTTTTTTTTTTTTTTTTTTTTTTTTTTTTTTTTTTTTTTTTTTTTTTTTTTTTTTTTTTTTTTTTTTTTTGTTTTTTTTTTTTTTTTTTTTTTTCTTTTTTTTTTTTTTTTTTTTTTTGTTTTTTTTTTTTTTTTTTCTTTTTTGCGGGGGCATTAAATATATCCAGCGCAATAAAAACATATTAGTTCCCCCCCAGAAACACAGATTAATAATTGTTTAATATTCTTTTCTTTTTAAAATGCATTAAGCCTAATTGAATGCTCTTATACTTTAAAATTTTAAATAAGTAATATATTATTTCCAATTTCCATCAGTTCTTACAACTGTCTATGCATGATTTGATGGGCAATCATATTCAAGGTTTCCATGTAGACCTACAGAGCCAAACAATTTTACGAAGCGCTATTAACATCCCTTTATTTATGTTAATGTCACATACTAGAAAGAGAAGTTTGAAAGGGGCCATGACAAATTAATAAATTTTAAAAATAATAAATTGATGTATTAGAATGGGGTTTAATTGGCTTAAAGAAGGTCTCTACACATGTGAGCAATAAATACAAACACCGTGTAGTGTTATTGTACGTCAGGTATTGTTTCTTTCCTCTCTCATTGATGGTTGGGGTTGAGTTTTAAACACCAGTTAAAACAAAACTCAAAACAATTAGGCAGAAAACTACTAATATTGTATATATGCTGCATGGAATTATTTTAAAATCTTAACCATTGGAGGAAATAGAATTAAGTTCTTTCTATGTTCCTCATTTGGTAGGGATTTTTGAAGATTTTGCTTTTCATTTAACTGTTTCACTTTGAGTGTTGTGTGGTAAGGCTTCTCTGTATCTTAATTTGGGTTGTGATTTTCATATAAAATATTTTTCTGATGTATCGAGTTATTACAGCATTAGTTCTTTCACTACTATGAAGGCAGAAGTTGTATTTAGTAACTGGCGTTCTATGTATGTAAATATTCCCTTTATTTAGGATACCAATTTTTTTGCATTCATACAGAATATCATCTGTCGGCAACTTTACTTTGTTGTGTATGCTGTCTCCTGATCACATATTGGGCCAGTCCTTGGGACCTGTGATGAATGCTCGTCGTCTAATGCATAATGCATTGGATAAGGAATCTATGCTGATGCATGGATCATCAACTAATGCAATGGCTTACCACAATGACAGATATCTTTGATTCTCAACACAATCATATGATGCTGTGAGTCCAAACATGTAATGCATTTGAAAACACTGCATTTGTTGAGGAATAAACAATTCCGATTTGGGTTAGAAACTTACCCGAAAGCCCACCCCATGATACGTTAGCGAGGATGAATGTGGCATTTATTTCTTCTCTGCATACAGACAATTGCTTGAACGTCAGGGCATGGGAACGCTGAAGGAAAAAAAAGAAAATTATCTGCCTAATCCCCAGCCGCTCAAAGAATTTAGGGTGATATTCTAATGTTATTTTAGCCTACACAAGCAATGACTTTCCTTGGAGAATGCTAGAACCTTGAACCTATTTCCTCTCTTCACTGGGCAGTTTAGCAAGTCATTACAGAACTACAACACCTTTGCAGGTATTCTGCTGCCATGTAGCACTGGTACTTAACCTCTATAGTGCATCTTTTGTTCAAGTTCTAAGTAACCTTTGCCTTGATTGTCATTGAAACGTTCTATCAAGAGTCCGAGAATGGAGTTTTCCCCAAGGCTCCGCTGTACAATGTCTTCACGTAGCAAAGAGTACAGCACCTGAGGGTGTGCTAATATATACTCTCTCTCTATTAAATTGTTCACTTTAATCAAAATTGTCCTTCATCAGATTTTTTTTTAAAATTTTTGTTAAGATACGGCTTGCGGACAGAAAAGTTCTCTTTGTTCTTAATTATTCACTTTTTCTTGATTTCCCCCAATTTTACGATTCCTGACTTGCAGGGTTTAAAAATTAACAACTAAAATATGATACAATATCTGTGTTTATATACTATTTGAAATTAATAAAAGGCAGTTAGTGCCCGTTTCTGACTACAATTACTGATTTGTGACTATTCTTACTGAATAGGAAGTTCTTTTTTTTATTTAAAATTGGCTAAGTGACAATATTTTCGTGTCTGCTCAGAGAAAATAAACGATACAAAAATTATAAAATAATTTTAACCTTTTATCTATTACTGTTATGGAAACAGATCATTGTTTTCGGAAATTCTCTATTCTCCAGAGCTTATGAGTTTTAATGTTTGGTTTAATTTTAAGTAGGCTCTGTGTTTTGTTTTTGTGTACACAGTGACTGAAACATCTTGTTACTTCACTTACACTTACATATTTTTGTTTACTTATTGGTAATGGCTTAAAAAAATAATGTACGGTTCTCAAGAGTAAATAAATTTATGAACTTAAAAAAGCAAGCATCTCCCTTAGCTCCTTTGTCTCATGGATTTTTTTTCTTTATTTTTTTCCTTCCATTTGTGAATAATGTTATTTTACTCTCTTGCACCATGAATTAGGATTATTTGAAAACAATATTACTATTAACCAACATCAAAGACATGTAAACTAATTTTCAATTATTTTTCCCCCCACTATTACTTCATAATTTTTCATTGTTTTAAATAATACTGTAATTCTAAGTGTAATAAAATTTTTTCGATGGATTCCAAAAGGTCTTTATAATCGAATTGATAAATTTAAATTTTAGATAGTTACTACGTCAGAATAATCCTGGGTTCGATTTCCAGTCTCGGCTTTCCTTTAAAATCAACTCAGTTTCTGTAGCTTTGAGATGAAGAAAAGCTCAGGCAGGCAAAGTTTGCTAGTTATGGTGAAGAGAATTTAATGTTTGCCACACATTCATTATTACTCCCCTCTACACATTCATTATTACTCCCCTTATTATATTAAGTATGAAAAATAAACCAAGCTCAGGCATAGTGGACACCATTAGCTAGCCGACGAAGTAAGACCTTTGACCCAAAATGCCAAATACATACACTACTTCAGGATCCAAATTTTATAATAGAATACAATGAAGAAAAATCCACAAGGTAAAAGGTGACTCATAATTACATTCACAATAATTTATTTTAATTATCAATTTTTAAAACTTTTCAAACATACAGGGGGCCCTTCACAAAATTGCTGTCTAGTCTAGTCTGCTGCTGTCTGGTCTAGCAAGTCTATTTATTAAGACATTTCTGATAGTAAATAAACTATTTTCTTAAAAATGAAAATAAATACATTCATCTATTTAATGCGAGATAGGAAATAATCTCAATGTTAATATTGATAATGTGTTTTGATAAAACAAAAATTTTAGCAGACACGAAAATTAGTTCACTTTATCAAATGATCATTCAAGTAAATGTTCTACAAGTCACAGACAAATAAAAAAGAATTTTTTGCATTAAATGATATCCAAAGAAAACATATAGTTCCCCCCAGAAACACAGATAATATTGTTTAAATTCTTTTAAATGCATTAAGCCTAATTGAATGCTCTATACTTTAAATTTTTTAATAAGTTAATATATTATTTTCCAATTTCCATCAGTTCTTACAACTGTCTATGCATGATTTGATGGGCAATTCATATTCAACTTTCATGTAGACCTACAAGCCAAACAATTTTTCACCTATTAACATCCTTATTTATGTTAATGTCACATACTAGAAGAGAAAGTTGGGAAAGGGCCATGACAAATTAATAAATTTAAAATAATAATGATGTATTAGAATGGGTAAGGCTTAAGAAGGTCTCACATGTGACATACACAGTTAGTTATGTACCAGTATTCTCATTGATGTGGTGATTTTAACACATTAAAACTCAAAATTAGGCAGAAACTACTAATATTGTAATATATGTGCATGGAATTATTTTAAAATCTAACATTGAGGAATAGAATATCTTTCTGTCTCATTTGGTAGGGATTTTGAAGATTGCTTTTCATTTACTGTTTCACTTTGAGTGTTTGTGGTTAAGGCTTCTGTACTAATTTTGTTGTGAATTTCATTAAAATACTTTTCTATGTATCGAGTTATTACAGGCATTAGTTCTTTCACTACTAATGAAGGCAAATTTGTAATTTAGTAACTGCTTCTATGTATGTAATATTTCCTTTATTTTCAGGATACACAAGTTTTTTTGCTTCAGAATATCTGATCTGTCTGGCATTTACTTGTTGTATTGCTGTCTCCTGATCACATATTGGGCAGTCCCTTGACCTTGATGAATGCTGTCCGCTGCAATAATGCATTTGATAGGATCTATGCTGATGCATGGATCATCACTATGAAATGGCTTACCACAATGACATACTTTGATTCTCACACATCTAGATGCTGTGAGTCCAAAATGTAAGCATTGAAAACACTGCATTTGTTGAGGAATAAACATTCGTATTGTTAGACGATGAATGTCGGCTTTAATCTTCTCTGCTAACAGACAATGCTTGAACGTCAGGGCATGGGACGCTGAAGGAATTATCTGCCTATCCCACCTCATTTTTAGCCTACGACAGGCAATGACTCCTTGAGAAGCTAGACCTTGAACTATTTCCTCTTCACTGCAGTTTAGCAAGTCATTACAAACTACAAACCTTTGCAGGTATTCTGCGTGCCATGAGCACTTACTTCAACATCTATAGTGCATATTTTGTTCAATTCTAGTAACTTTTTGCCTTGATTGTCATTGAACGTTTCTATCAAGAGTCCAGATGGAGTTTTCTGTATGTCTTTCACAGCAGATACAGCACAGGTGCTAATACTCTTCTCTATTAGAAATTGGTTCACTTTATCAAAATTTCCTTCAGTTTTTTTAAATTTAAGATACCGCTGCGGTGTTCTTGAACAAGTCATCATAGTTTATTGTTCTTCCAATTTTCATTCTTTTTGCATTGAATTCAGGTATTTTTTCTGGACAAGGATTTTTAAGAGATCCCTCAACACTAGGATCGCAAACTTCCATACGAGTCCCGCGAAGCTTGCTATCACTCGTAGCAGTATCTGCCAGCGGTGCCGAGTGATCCGCACCCCTGGCATTGCAGTCGCTGGGCTTCTTTGTACGTGGGCAAACTTCCGTTTTGCAGATTGTTTTTCCATTGCACCCGCCCATACTGGTGCAGCGTACAGCAGTCGTGAGTGTACCGCACAGGATAACAGCCTCCTTTTGTCTTCTCTAGAGCGTCCGATGTTCGGTATTATTCTGGAGAGATTCCCTCCGGTTTTCAATGCCTAATCCGCAATCGTATTAATATGTGGCCCAAGGTTGAGTCTAAGATCAATCTCGACTCCGAGGCAGGTTATCTATTGTTTCCATTCTATTTGGGTTTCCCCCACTCGAATAATTGGTATTCGGAAGATTCCCCTATCCGTGAACAGTACCGCTTCAGTTTTCTCTCCTGCCACCTGAAGGAGTTCGTTATCTAGCCATCTTTTAACTCTAGAGAGGATTTCATTTATTCTCATCTCTAACAGGTCGATATTGTTTCCATGACTTAGATTACCATATAATCTGCATACCCGATGAGTTGTGTATCTCTTGGTAATTAAATTCTAAGTAGGGCATCGTACATAATATTTCATAACAGGTCCCAGTCTAGATCCCTGAGGGACTCCGCATATCACCTCTTTTTCTTTCCCGCCTGCCCCCAAGTACACTATCTTCCTCTCTTGCAAGTAGTCTTCTATCATTCTTATAAGATATTCAAGTACCTTCTTATCAATCAATGCTTCCATGATATCCCTCCATCTTGCAGAGTTAAAGGCATTCCCTTCCCTTCTTAATATAAAATCCCTTCTTGCTATTTTTTCCTCTTCTGGCTGCTTCCGCGATTCGCACTACCCCGAGGACGGCGTCCGTTGTCGAGCGCTCTTTCCGGAATCCATACTGCCTAGGTGAGATATTTGACCCCTCCGATCGTTGTTTCTGCAGTCTTCAACAGCTCATTGATCCCGTCAAGATCAGGTGCTTTCCCGTTTTTTGTGCTCTTAATTGCAATCCACATTTCCTCCTCCGTGAAGGGTTCTGTTTTCCGACAAGGATTTCTGACTCTGCCTTCTCCACTTGCCCCGAGTAGGGAACAGGTTCCTTATCGCTTTATTAATCCATTGTGGGTAGTCCATCTATGGGATCTTCTGGTCTATTCCAATTTTTTCATTACAATTTTATATGCTTTACCACATGGATCCTTGTCTACCTCCTCCGTGAGCTCTTTACAGCATCTAGCTGTGCTTTCATTAATTGCATTATGAAGCCGCTTACGCGAGATTTTGTAATGTTCTCTGAGTTGAGGATCTGTCCTGGCTCTGGTCGCCAATCTCTACTTGAAACAATTTGGCGGAGTTCAGCTATCTGCGGTTTCCACCAATAAAGTTGAGTTTTACCCCTAGGTCCTCTGCGCCTAGGCATTGAATCATTGCACGCCGAGGTCACGGTTTCCGTGCCTTCCTTGGCAATTTCTCGAGGGTATCCGGCCTTGTCCATCCTAAGGACTTTTTTGCCTTGCTTAGGTTTAGCTTCTTGATATTCCATACTGCCATGCTTTGATTCTATCTCTTATGGGTACTGGCCCCTTCTTGGTTATGATTGAAAACCAATATATCTAGGATACAGAATTGTAATGTATACAGAAATTAATTTTTGCATTCAAAACTCCTTTGAAGTTTACTTATGATGTGAAACATCTCAAAACATTCATCTGGCTGAAGCTTACTTGCCAGGACAAAGAATGACAAGAATAAGTGTGGCAAAACATTTTTTATCTGATAGATGGTCTGTTGAAATACAAATGCTATTTCCGATTTATGATACTACCTCATTGTTAGATAGAGGTCTTATCTAGAAAATGAAGGAAATCCGCTGTCATCTCTGAGATACCCTCTGACTGGGCCACAGAATGGATGCTGTCATCTGAGAGATGCACCCTGACCTGTAGGGAGAGCCACCTTCCTGAAAGCTCTGAGCTGATAGCCCTTGATAACATGCCATCTTTAAGATGCCTTCTAATATGTAGGATGTTCATGTTACCAATAATTTCCGATCGCAAAGGGTTAACTAAACTCTGCTATATTGAAGAAAAAAATTGACCTTTTTTGAGAAAATCTTGTTTTTGTATAACTTTTGATCAACATTTTGTGCAAACCACTCATATTTTAAGAAATTGTACATGACCTTATTTAAAGATATTCATTTGATGTACAAATTACATTAAGAAAAATATACAAAAATTCTAAAATGTTGTCAAAAATGTCTTTAGGCTTCATGTAAAGTATCCCCATAAATTAAATGGTATGTTTTAAATTACCATGGCCTTGAGTGCAACCAGATCAATTGGAAAATCCCCATTTTGGAAAAAATCCTCTGTATGGTTTAGGAACTAATGTGCTAAATCTCTAGGCAGATGGAAGATTTGGAAAAAATACCTTTTCTTTATCAGGGCTCTAAAAACTAATTTGGCTATTAGGTTTTTGAGAAAATATTCTACTACTTTTAGAAGAAAGAAAGAATAATCAATTTTTTGATAATATCAGAAACCCACAATACATGTTTTCTGTCAAAATATCAGCACTCTTTCATGTAGGCTTCATCATATTTATTTAAAAGGACAATAAAATTCCAAAAAGAAATGATCGCTAGTGATAAAGGCAGAAACAAAAAGAAAAAACATATAGAAAAATACTTACATTATACTGTAAGTACAAATTTCTAAATATTAAGAATACAAACATACTCAAACTATATTTAAATCTAAATTTTCAAACCGTTTCTGTCATTTTTGATGCATTAGTCAACAATAAATTTAAGATTCAATCATGTTCTATGTATTTACTTATTAGTACTTATACTACATGACACAGAGAGAAATCTTTAAGTAAACAATTGTCTATTTGGAAAGGTTTTGAAATAAATCTTCAATTTTCCAAGACAATTTTAAGAAGTTAAATAAAAATTAAACATATTTTATGAACACAGTGTTTCAAAAACCTGCCTTAAAATCTCAACTTGTTAACTTACAACAATAACAATATACAATTTTAAAAACAATAACAATATTATTATATAATAATAACAAAGTTTTCCATTTGTGCAAAATACTTATTCTTACTTGTTGATTGAGAAGTGATTCTTTGATCATGTTCTTATTAACAACAGAACTCTCTTTACATTCCATGGCTTTTTCCTCTACACATAAAGTTTCTATCTCACAGCTACAAGAGTACTTGACTGTTTCAAGAAATGATATCTCAGATATTCTCTTAGTGCAAAGATGAAGGAAGAGGTTATAATTATACAGGCATTAAAACTTCTTTTGAATTTACACATTACAAAACATAGTTCTCACAAGTTTCCTCTTGCAGCTTGTTCAATTTCAATGGCTTCAAACAGTGCCTTAAAATTTCCAGCTCCAAAACCCTGCAATAATAAATTTAATTATAATTGTATATTCCAATATGAAAATTTATTAATAGAATTGGTTAATAGGCAAAATTAACTACATAAACAATGTTTCCTTTCTATACATTTGTAAAGAATAATCATATCCTGGAGAAAAAATGGTAAGTAGTTTAAAATACAAGAAAGTTTCTATCCAATTTGCCAATATTGCTGTTTCAAGACAGCTCTCTTTTTTGGCTTCTACATGACAATATAACATAACAAAAACACAGTGGCAAAGCTAGGTTCTAGATTATCTGATGCAAAAATTTGGAATAGGGCCCTATCAGCGCAGTGTGAAGTTAAGAGTTTTAAATCTAAATTGCAATGTAGAAAATAAGCCTAGATTGCAATTTGTTTTTGGTTTTTGTTGATCCTTATCTTTGAGGATTCTTAATCAAATCCCTGTTTCGGGAGGCCCAGTGCATGTAAGAGCATCCCATTTTTAAAATGAGATTTTTTAAATAAAATTTTTACTTACATTATGGTTATGTCTCTGGATAACTTCCAAGAACAATGTTGGTCGATCCTGCATGTTTTTGGTGAAAATTTGTAAAAGATATCCATTTTCGTCATAATCCACTAAAATTTTCAGTTTCTGCAAGAGAAGATCATACCTTTGTGAGATAATCCATTTTGAATGCATTTATTTTCAACATGCTACCTATTCTTAATTTGGTGGATATACCCAAATTACATAAAGTATATAAAAAATGTTAAAAAAATATTCTTCATATGATAATTTCATGATTGTTCTGTGATTGGATACACATTTTTTATTAGCAAAATATTAAAATAATCTAAAAATTAAACCATTATTAAAGTTGTACATTTTTTTAAAACAATAATTCACTATCCATTCATTACCCCAATTTTACTTCAATCATACAATTTTTATATTTCATTCTTGAAAAATTACTTTCAATAAAAGGCTTATGTAATTTTAATAAATAAAAGCATTTAGAAAATGATAAAAATTATTATAATTTCTATTAATTTAATACTCACTTGTAAAACATCCATATCTTCCGATATATTTATTTTATCATTTTTTAAACGTTCACGGAGCATGTCATAGTAGGAATCAGGGACAGATAAAAACTCCATACCTCTTGCTCTGAGGTTTTGGATCTGAAAAATTAATATTAAAAAAGTCTTTATGGTGAAAACAAATTTTGGTAGCAAAGAGAGTGCAATTTGACAATGAATTTGGTTGAATAAGTCAAGTTTGACAAGAACCCCTATTTGTATATCAAAAGGCAAGGAAATTGTAAATGTCCTAGCCTGATAAAGAGAGGCTTAAAATTCTAATGTTCATTTTGTTTTTCTTTATTATTACATTATTATTATTATATCAGGTATAGTCTGGAGTTACAAACAAGAAAAACACAACCTGAAGCCCATTACAAAATTGTCGTAAAATAATGTTTTTAGATGCAATAAACTGGGATGTCAAAGCACAATACGATGACTACTACTACTACTATTACTACTATTACGACTACTACTACTATTACGACTACTTTTACTATTACGACTACTTTTACTATTACGACAACTACTAATACTACGACTACTACTAATACTATGACTACAACTAATACTACGACTACTACTAATACTACGACTACTACTAATACTACGACTACTACTAATACTACGACTACAACTAATACTACGACTACTACTAATACTATGACTACTACTAATACTACGACTACTACTACGACGACGACTATTACTATTACGATGACGTATTATGTCGAGGGCTACTACTATTATGATGACGTTACTACTACGACTGCTACAACTACTCCTACTACCACTACCACTAATAATAATCATCATGATAGTAAAATATTTATAATTACATCCATTCACTTTGCTTACAATTCATGAGTAAATTTTGGAAATAGTGTTAATTTAGTGAAAAAAACAATAAATTCTGTTATTGATTACTTATCACCATAAATTATGTAGGTGTAATGTATAAGTTTGCTTAGGAAAATAGGTTTATTCACCGATCCAATGATATCTTGAGTATTCAGTGCAATATGCTGTACTCCTGCACCTCCATAGTAATCAACATATTCCTGAATCTGACTCTTCTTCTTTCCAGGAGCTGGTTCATTAATTGGCATCTAATACAACAAATTACAAATTTCAGTGTGTTAAATAGATGTCATTTTGTTCTGTCTAAAGTAAAAAATATAAGAGCAATACCAAGAACATATACATAACATTGTAAGTTTAGAAACAGGAATAAATAAATTCTAATGAAAGTTAGTAATATAGAGTAACTTCATAGTGGTTTTAATTTTTATATTATATTTTTAGAATATAATAATGTATATTACCCTTGAATATCAGTAAAAGTTAAAGAAAGAATAAACTTACACCATGCCAAAATCACCCTGTTACTAAATTAAAATAAAATATTCCATTGGAACTGGTTAATTTTGGAATGGTGTTAAAACAAAACTGGAATATTGAGTAGAAATAATAATTGTAAGCTGTAATGTATTATTTGAACTTAATTTATATAACTTGAAGCAAAAGATTTCTTTTAATTATTACCTTACATATATGGTAACTACTTGTTTAAAACTACGTATGTCTTATAAACCTACTGATCAATATAACATTTATAAAAGTTATATATAGTTTTAAGCATCCATTTAAGTATGATACACTTGTTTTTTTCATCCTTCTTCAATGTATACAAATACAACAAAAGTACACATGCATAAACACCAATCATATAGCCATGAATGTTTCCCTTCCCAATCCCTATACATATGACAGAGATAAAAGATAAAATAATGAGACCTTATCATTTAAGCTACTTTTCTACCAATAAAATATAGGCATACCTTTATAGTTTCTTCATAATTAGTCATCACTATTGACCGCAATGCAGAGTATTCTGTGTGAATTTGAGAATCATCAACTGACCAAAATCTATGAAACATTAAATACTTCTCATACCTAGGAAAAAGTGAAGGAAAAAACGCATTTTAAGCCTTTACATTATGATTTTAGAAAAATAATACATTTAAAATTAAGAATGAGATTAAGATAAAAACAAATGTGAAGAAAGTGGTAGGTCATCAATGATGATATCATAATGAACTACAGTTGAACCACATTACATGGGGTTTCAAAGAACAAAACTTTTATTGTCTCTTAAAGAGTTATCTCAATTATTTAAGCACAAAAAGTGATCAACTTTACTTTGAGAGGAATTCACTAATGCAGATTCAGATCAAAGTTACAAAGTAAAATTCTCAACGAAAATATATTTTTATAAGAAACTTTATTTATAACTTTATTTACAACATGCTATATATAGCATTTTATTGATCAATGTAAAGTGCAAGTAAAAAACTAGAAGTGTGAATTTTTGCACATTAAATTCTTTACAAAGTTCTTCATGTATTTTGTCTTTATCATATTCACACAGTATCTTTAATTTTTCACTTTCTGACAATTTTACTTTTAATTTTGCTTCAAAATTTGCAGCATGTGTGCAATGGATTGAAGAACTTGCAGAATCATCGAATAATTTTAGAAAGTGCTATTTTGGGAGAAACCAAAGATTGAAATTTTTGTATATTATTTTATCATTAAACAAAGTTTTACATTTCCCTAATACATATATTTTTGTTTAAAAAATGTCAAGATGTCATAATTCGTTTTACTAAAAGAGGTTTCTCACTTATCAAGGTTTGACTATATCAATTAACTCTACACTAGATCAAAGTAATGAGAGCAAGGCAAATTTTATTTTCTCTTACCAGTCAGCAGCTGTTTCCATTTCACGGTCTGGCTGATTTCCAACAACATGATCGATGAAATCTAATTTTCCAGAAGGTCTGAAAGTATAAAACACATATTTTTTCCTTGCTTAATAATGACTTTGACTTCAATTATTTATTGATTCAAGAAAAATACTTACAAACTGCTGCTTAAAACATCTGGTATAGTAATCTCTCTGAAATTTGGTAGAAAAAAACCCTTGTACTTTGTTCTATCAACGAATGTGTGAGTGGTATCACCATACTGCAAAATAAAAATTGTCCATAAAAAATCCATGTAAAATAAACTTAGCAACATCTGAATATAAAGGAAATTGATACAGCACAATGTAACTGATAACTTACAGTTTGCACCTGAGCAAACCTTACTGTTCCACAGGCATCTGACTCTTCATATATATCTCTCACAATTTTTGCACCTCGTTCCTTTGCTCTCTAATAAAATAAATAAATGTGTTAAATCATTTCAATTGTAAACTTGTACATTAACAGAAAAAAATGCATAAATATCTCAATTGTGTAAGTTTGCAATTATGTACCTCAAAGATTAGTTTAAGTAAGTCTCACCTTCACAATAGTGTCCAAATCTTCTACTGCAAATGCAATATCTTTCACTCCATCACCATGGCGAATTAGATGAGCTCCCATTTCTTTGTTATTGGGTTCATAAGTGGATACAAATACGAAAACAATCTGAAAAAATTAAAGGAATTAATTAAAGAAGTGCAGTACTACATCAAAAAATGAACTGGTATTCAATAAAACTGAAATGCAATTAAACTGCTGGTCTAATACAATGATAAGATTAACTCAGAGATGCAGTGAGTTCATTATATTCATCATAATAAATTTTATTATGAAAAAAATATTTTAAAACAAAAATATAATTAATTTTCCCAACTGCTGTAAATGTTATTAAAACTACAGTACTAATGACGCAGTTGGTAACTGTGAGTAAGGTTTAGGATTGCAATATTCTCTATTATATCTGTGAAAATGAGTAGGGCTTATACCTTCTTATTTTTATTTATTTTTTCATTGTACCTTATTTTGGCGTACTGCATGGGCAGCTTCCCTCCTACAACCAGTTTCAAGACCTTTGTATGCAAAAGGTTCAAATCCCATTCGAGAACAATAGTAACTTGCAGCCTAAAATAAAAATATATCCAACACATTTTAGGTATTAACGGATTTAGTTTTAGTTTGATTGTATAGATATACTCGGTAAGAAGGAATATGGTTCATTAAATAATTAAAGACGTTGTCATTGCCAAATATATTATTTAATGCAATAGCAGCTTTCGATGGCTTAGCCATCATCATCAGTTGTCTTAAGTTAAGACAACTGATGATGATGGCTAAGCCATCAAAAGTTGCTATTGCATTAAATAATATATTTGGCAATGACGTCTTTAATTATTTTATGAAAAATGCCAAAGATATCACACCACAACACCTATATGGTTCATTAATTTAGTAACGTGGGGGTTTGAAAATTCTTAAATTGTTAAATGTTACAAAGAAAAATCATAATTTCCTACCTGTTTTGCATTTCCAACCCAAAACGTCAGGTGATCAAAATTTAGAAATCTTCCACCATTTGGCTGAAAAATAAAATAAACTATTTGATTAGAAAGAAAAATGTACACAAGAAATAACTCACTAAAACAGCAATAATTGAATTTCTCTAGAATGTTAACAAAGAGTAAATAAAAATTATAGGGTAAATATCAAATGTGTGAAAAAAAATGTTAGAAATTTGTACATAGCGACTCAGAGTAAATGTAATAAACTTCTAGGGGGTGTAGAGGGATCAAATATTACCACGTTTTGCAAATGAGCATGCAGAGGAATATTTTATATAACACGTGACATTTGTCCTTGATTACTTTGCAACGTGTTATACACAATATGTCTGGGTGGAAGACAAATAAATCAAGTAATGATAAAGACACAAAAGTCGTTGCTTTTTGCGAACGTTAAAGAAATGTAAACGCAAATGAGTTGGCACATATATTTCTTGTCTACGTGCCCACGTTTCTACGTCTAAGTGCCTTGTTAGGGCCTAACTAAACTTACTCACGAAGCAAATGTAGAAAGAATTCAAAAGAAATTCATCAAGTATAGGGATACGAGTATAGAAATGTCAACGTATTCACTACTCATTGGAGCGACGATGTCTTGCGGGTTGCATATGGAAGATCGGCGAACAAAAAATTATGTAGGCTACAGCATCCAAAATCGATTGTTTTATGATAATTCAATTGATTAGATTTCGAGAACATCACTAGCTTAGTGTGGTGCCAGCGGATGTTATTATTATTTTTTTTTTACTTTCTCACAAAGTTGTTCCGTAGAATAGAGAAAGAAGTGTAATGCTGCAAAAAACAAGGTGATATATTACAACTTTCTCGCATTATTACTAAATTTTGCTATTTACGAAAATTCAGAATTCAATGAAAATGAGACCTACATCATATTTAAAGGCCCAAGAAGCTCTCTATCTGAGGAGAAATGGTGATGAAATACATTTGGAGCTGTGTTTGAGTTTTTTTTAAATTGCAAGAAATTAAAGGGAATTAATTAAGCAGGAATTAAGTGAAAACTGCTCGTGTTTTCACAAAATTGTACATGACCTGATTTAAATGTACATATTCTAAAACATATTTTATTTAAGACATAAAACTCTATCAGGAATATTTTACTTTTGCTATGTTAATGTTTCGCAATTTTCGAAAATACATGCCAAAAAAGGGATCAGCATAAGTTTTTTAACGACCTTTGTTACATATGAGGGAAAAAATTGCCTAAGTAGAAATGCCACGGAAAATTTGCGCGAAAACTACTCATATTGTTAATGACCTTATTTCAAGATATGTCGTTGAAGAATAGATTTCATAAAGAAACAATTTCTATATCCAATATCGCAGTGCAGGACATCGCCGAACAAATTTCGAATTTTTGAAAATTCAGGGATTTCAAGGATAATGAAACCTGTGCCATTCTTTTAAATCCTTTACGCTGCAAGAGAACAAAATTTAAAAATTTGGAGCAGTTGTATAGAAAAGTTTGAAAATGTTAAAGCCGTATAGTACCCAAAGTACAGTATCCCCAAAATTTTAAACTGGTGTTGTCCTGAGTTCGTTCAGATCAAACGGGGAATATCATTTTCGGAGAAAATCGACTTAACGGTTTAGGCGCTATTATTGACAACTGAGAGACGTTTTCAGAATTTCCCAGAACATCTTCTCATTGGTTGGCGAAGTTTTGGGGTGTAAGAAACGCAGTTTTGGATTGTCTACTTTTTATTGACATATCAGCTTAAATATATTAAGTTATAGTGCCTAATGCTCTACGATTGGTAATGAGTTTTCCAAATAATGGCTGAGATATGTCAATATGGTCTAAAATTGGGCGTTATAATTTTACGTAACTATTACTAATGCGAGGAAGTTCACTGTTGTAGGGCCACTATTTTTTTGTGTTAGGGAAGTTCATCATAATAAAAAAAATTATATGAAAAAAATTAAAGGACTCACACAAAGTGCAGTCACCTTGCTCGTACATCATTGGGCGTAGAAAGTTTTATGGAAAAGAATCGATCACTTATTTAAAATGTTTCGTTCCAAAATTAGGTGACGTTATCGTCAGTCGATAAATAATGTCGATGATAGAGGAGAAAATAATAGCACACATGTTCTGCCAATGAACTTGCCTTAAAAGCCTTCAATTTTTTTCTTTTGGACTATTGTAGAATAATCTGGCTAAGAATTTGATTCCATTCGACTAATCGATTCGTTGTAGCGAAAGGATTGGAATAAGCTATTGATCATTTATCTGAGTGCGTTTCTTCTCCCCCAAACACGAGTTTTATATGCATAAATAATTGTTTTAGGAGAAATCTCTTAGAAAGTTCGGGGATGGTCTGCGACAGATTTGTCCCGACAAGGGGACTAGTGAAGTGATTTAAGCCTGAGTAATAGGACTCATGGACACGCACAGATTACACGATTAGGAAATATAGGACAACATTACAGGACTCTTAAGTGAAGACAGAATTAAATTTCAGTGTTGGCTTCTTTTTACTTTCTCGTATATGTAGTTATGAAGTAAAAAGAAAGTTTCGCAATGCTTCAAAAATCGATGAAGATATTTTTCCACTTTTTCACCGTCCCTGTGTTTCCATTGCTCTGCATTTCATTTAAATTTGGCGCCTAGCCTCAAATCATCATCATCATCATCATCGTCGTCGTCGTCTTTATCATCACCGTCGTCTCCATCGTCGTTGTCTTTATCATCATCGTCGTCGGCTTCGTCTTCATCGTCGTCGGCTTCGTCTTCATCGTCGTCGGCTTCGTCTTCATCGTCGTCGACTTCGTCTTCATCGTCGTCGACTTCGTCGTCGTCGTCTTCGTCGTCGTCGTCTTCGTCGTCGTAGTCTTCGTCGTCGTAGTCTTCGTCGTCGTAGTCTTCGTCGTCGTAGTCTTCGTCGTCGTAGTCTTCGTCGTCTTCATCGTCATCATCATCGTCTTCATCGTCGTCATCATCGTCTTCATCGTCGTCATCGTCTTCTTCGTCATCGTCTTCATTGTCGTCATCATCATCTTCTTCATCATCATCATCATCATATCATCATCTTCATCTCCTTCTTACTCTTCTTCGTCTTCATCTTCATCTTCGTCATCTTTTTCTAAAAGGATTAGGCTTCAACCTGACACGGTGAAAGCGTCTAAAATATGTAGGATCATATTTTTATACATATACGTACACACTTTGATACATTTTGTTGATGCTCATAACCGTCGCATTTAAAACGAATATTCTATTTTTTTGGAGAACAGTACATTAAGTCTTCAGAACATTTTCAAATTGTTCTCAAAAATGGTTACACGTTTTTTCTTTTAAGGTTTTTACTCGAACAAAGATAAAAATATGGTTATAAGATGATGATGTCCAATTTTCAATTCAAGATCTGAAATTTCAAAAAATTGCAAAAGTTTTAATTTTATTGGACCATTTTCTAAAATTGCATAAAAATATTTTTTCGCGTTGAAATCTGTTCCTGAAAATTAACTTTAAATAATGTTTTATACAATTTTATGAAAATATGAGTAGGTTTCGCTTAATAATGAGTGAAAATACGTTTTAAAAATACGTTCACCAAACTTTTCACAATCGGCTTCAAATATTGGTCTGTACATTTTTCACTCAAATATATCAAATAATACGGAGATAGGTCCTATTTTCATTAATCGTCCGGAATTTCAAAAACAGCGAAAGTTCATACATGTTGCATTATGCTGACGACAATTAATTCTAAATTTGTACTTAAAAAACATTTAAACAAGTTTTTAATCGATATATTTCATGTTCCTAACTTTCTATACCCAAAATTCGACGAGCCGGGCAACTGTAATATTTTTTAATTCTTTTTATTATTAACTTGCAAATCACAAACACAACACGAAAATATCCACTAGAGCATATTAATTAGCTCCAAGATAATTGAATCACTTGACATGAAAATTTGAAGTGAAATCGACAAGTCAACATCGGGCTCTCTGCACTTTAGTTAAACTAGTTAAACTCTAGTTAAACGCATAGTATCTATAAGTAATATATACACTGTAGTAAACATACCTTTGGCCCCTTATCAGTGTACGTAGTCTGAAACAAGAAAGGAAAGAAAAGGTCACAATCTTTTCATTTTAGATTGCATATTAATGTACTTCATGAATATTATCTAGTGAATGAGTTATACCAGGGTCTCCTGAAATGGTAACAAATAAGTAGGTAGTGAATTCATAGGACAATATTCAGGAGTAAGCGAACTAGCGCGCTCCGTGCGTGTTTTTTTACGTCTGTAGGGAGGGGGAGAGGGGGAAGAAGAATGTGTGTGCGCGTCTGATGTAGAGAGTGAGAGTGAGAGTGAGCGATTGTGAATGAATCGGCCAGTCAATGAGCAAACGTTTGATTGAATGAATCTGTGGACATATGAATTACTGTTGAATGAATGAATCTGTATAATATTTGTTTAATTCTGTATCACCACGTTTTTAAAATATTAGTAATTTTTGCACAATTGTTAATAAAATATGGAAAATATTAAAACCAAAAACGGCTCCAATTTTTTCCTTAAACTTTTTCCACGGGTAGGGCTAAATACACTGAACTACAAGAAATAAATGCCATTTTGATTTTTCAAAAATTACACAAATGCAATTTAAAAAATATCTCTCACGTAGGTAATACAATATTGCATTTGTGAGTACAAGTGCTTCAAATTATTTCTTGTAAAGTTTCTCGAAAACTCAAAATTTTTTAGAGAAATTTAATTCAAAACTGTACATTTTCAGAAACACTCAAACGACATTTTTTTTAAAAAAAGCAAATTTTTCTACAAAAATGAACAAGTAGAACTATAATTTACTCTTATTTGATTTTTATAATCACCATTTCATTTCTACTATTAGGGGATAGAAAGCTTAAGAAAATGTGGAAGAAAGGGTATTTTAGGCGCCGGTAGGTTGCGGCTGGGAAGAAAGTGGGGAAAAACCGAAAAGATAGCGCCGACTGAAGAGATTAGGAAACTAACTAGAACGATAATGTCTGTGTCATTATTGCACCACTAGTTTGAAATGAGTTGATCCTTTTCCTGTTAGGGCTTTCGAAGTTTTGAACAGAGACATAGCGTGATAAAATGAAATGGGCAGTTAGCCCGATCAAAGGCAGATTCTTTTCACAATAGTGATCTCCAAAGGCACAACAAGGCACAACTTAAGGTGGGCTATCCTTCTAGTATTTTGTGAATTCCCTTGGTTAAGAAAAATGATGCATAATATGTTGCATGTTACAAACATTTTAAAATATTTGTATTACTCTAATAACTATTTTAAATAAGGGGAAATTTATGAAAAGATAATTATAAAATAAAGAATAATATAGAGGCCCCCTTTCTAACCTACAAAATGTATCTTTCTCAAAAGCTTCACTTGTGGCTCCGTAACGATGGAACGAGTCAAGCGCTGTTAGCAACGTAGACAACTCTCTAATATTATAATCACTGGGCTGTAATAGTTCGCTTCAAGAGATTCGCACAGTGCTTGTTAGGTTCAAAGAAAAAGAATATGTGTACTATAAGAGGTCACACAGTACATTATCCTCATCAAATCATCATGAATTTGTATTGTTAATTTATTGTCAATATTATTGGGTCACCAATTATTGCCCATTAATATGTATATTGTAATGATAAATGGTGGTGTATTTTTTCAGTATATGAAATTCATTACACATAAATTGAGCGAGAAAAGGTTCTGGAGAAAAATAAAGCTTATCTTGGAGGTGCAGATATCAGTTCAGAGTGTCTCTTACTTTTAAAATTGCCATGTTTTCAAAGATGAATGAAACAATTATAAAAATGAAAATAAGAAAACGAAACACACTTTCTTTCCCCTTCGTGAGTACTACACCATTCTTCTACAAAAATACAAGCGGCTGCCACAAATTCACGAGCGATGTACTTATCGCAAAATTGCAAGATTCAACAAAACACCATTAACACCAAAATCTGACGTCGCAGACCTCCGGGGCCGAATAGACGAACGGCATTGCCACTGGTCACTCCGCGATGACGCAGAATCCGCTTTTCCTGGAGGGGCGAGCTATGATCTGCTTCCCCGCCATTGTATACCAATAAACATCAAGGTTCCTTAAGGTTCGCACATTTTCCGTAAGACTTTCTGCGCTTTACTACTTACTTGAAAGTGAAATTAAAAGCTTCTTCGCCAAGAAATGGAAGCATTTTATTTAAAAACGGTGGGAGTCAAATTTTTCGTTCTGTATTACAAGAGTAGCGATACGAATATAGACAGAGACGGCAACTCGAGAACATCTCGTGTGGCTCCCAGTAGTAAAGCTGGCTTTGTTATTTAGGTCGCGTATGGCCGATTTATTATCATAAGAGCCAATAATGGCCAAGAGCACGACAAAACTATGATCCTTATTATAATATTGAAATATGAAACATAAGCAGACGAAATGATAACGAAAATAAACTATTTCTGCGATGTAAAAAATACTTTAAAATTTTTTTTACAGATATATGAACGAATATAAAAAATAATGGGGGGGAACACTTCCTTCAGAGTTCCCAAACACGTCTACTTATGCATTAATCCACCCCTGGCACCGCATCGTGAAGAAAATATGCAACGTCTTTTCTTTCCGATTCAATTCGTGTTTGTGGGCCCAGTTGTCTATCAAACCGGGTTGCGGGATATGTGGTATAATTCGTTTGCACTAAATTGAAACTTTATCGTTTCTCCGACGATCACGCTCTTTTCTGGAGGATTAGATTTTGGAATCTTATTTCAGTAAGTTTGGTCTTCTGTTAATTTTGTGTACATTATCTGCTTTGAAATGAAGAAAATTCTTTCGTTTACCTGAACACTGCATTCAGTAATTTGAGTGTAACCTTCAAAAATTCTAATTAAAGCACTTTTTTGCATTGTTTTTCATGTAAGTTTCAAGGGTATCAAATTTTCTTTCAAGTTTCTTTCAATAAAATTAATCAGAATCGGTTTCGATGGTAATTTCCGAGACAGCTGGAGTTATTCCAGCTAGAGCTATTGAAGTATTTTTACGTCTAGCTGGAGCTATCTTGTCTATGCACTTAAACGTTTGTGTTTTAGACCTAAATTTCGTATATTTTAAACACTGTTTAACAAAAGAGTTATGCACTAAAACGTTTTGTAATTCATTCATACTCAGAAATTATAACTCACTATTTCCAAGCATGTTAATATAGTTTGGCTCATTAACGTCAAGTATAATGCGGCACCCCTTTCAACAAAATTATCAATGTATGTCATTTACAAAAATAATTCAGTGAGATTTTTGACAGAAAGCAGAGATATAAGTGAGTTCATGCGAAGTTTTGTAAATAAACTTAAAAATAACAAAATTTTTAAAAGGATCTTTGTGACAAAAGTGTTTGCTGTACCGTTATTTTGAACCACAATGAGAACAGAAAACTATAGCCAGCTAAATATTGTATTTCGGTAGTTTTTACGGGACGGAAGGAGAAAGGGAATAATCTTAAACGCCCTTGATCAAAAAGTGCATCAAATTTTAAAAGGTAGTGTTTGAATGGATGTATTAAAAATGTAGTAAATATATAAAGGTATATTTATAAACACAATTTAAATAAATAATAAAAGGATAGGTTATGGTAAATTAAGAAGGTAAAATATTTTTGATTATTTTTGGAAGACAAAACATGACAAAAGTGATATCTTGATCGGATTATCTTTAGGACCATCTACTTAAATAAATAAAGAAATTATGGCTTACCATGCTAAGGCTGATAGCACAGAACTGGTGGAGCGATGAGAACGAGAGCGACGCCAGTGGAAACGACAACTCGGGGTGTCGAGCGCGATACGCGACATTTTAAATCGCCCTCCCTCCTCCCCCGCCCCGCCCGCTCCGCCCGCTCCGCCCGCTCCGCCCGTTCCGCCCGCTCCGCCCGGTCGGCCGGCGACGCTCCGGAGCGCCGCCGCGGGAGGACGGTCGAGGGGCGCGGCTGCGACGCGCTCTCCCATTGGCCGACGCCCGAAGGATAACGCCTTCGCCTTCGCCTTCGCCTTCGCCTTCGTTTCCGTGCCCGCCGTCCCTGCGAGCCGTGGATGTCCGCTGGCGAGGCGCCAGCTAGCGTGCCCCCGAGCGCGGCGAGGCGCGGCACTTCGCCGCCGTTGCCACCTGCTTCGCGGCCAGTGACGCTTCCATGTTTCTGCCAATGTCGACCGAAGGACTTTTTAGACTAGAAGGACCTCTCTCTAATAACAATAACAATTATTGAGCTGCAGCAGCAAAAATGTTGCTATATTGATTGATTGACAAATTAATTAATTGATTAGTGATTTAGGGCGCGTCGAAGGGTAAGATCGTTATTCCCGTAAGTGTAGTGCATTTTTCTATCGCGGGAGGTGGCGGTGATCCCCTGTTGGATGGCGCGAACCGACCAATGTCGATGTGCAGGGATTTTCCCCCAAGCAGTATCTCCCATCAATGTGGCACCGTTCCAGCCAACAATATATAGGGACAAGCTCTGAGCCCCCGACTGGTCTCCCAACAAGTGCGGTAGTGTGGTGAATGTTAGTGTGCATAAGTAAGTACGGGATGAGAATAGGACAAGAAAGACAAAGGAAAGATCGCGCGTGGTTCGTGGCCTGTTTGTTGGGGTACTGCTTCGACATTCGCCTGATGTTGATATGAGAAATCACGGAAATCTATCGATAAGAGCATTCGACTGCAAGAATTCTGCCCCAGAGCGCGGGGGAATGTGATCTAGCTATGAAGCAAGTGTCGAAAATCCTGCCACCCTCGGGCCTCAAACTCTAGAACCTCCCTGTCAGAGGCACTGCAGTGATATCAGTTGATGCCTTGATGAGGGAAAATGGTGCTAAACAAAACCACGAAAAATAGGTTTCCCAACAGTTTCACGTACACTCTCAAGAGCAATAAATAAAATACTCTTGCATAACTTTACAAAAAATTCAATTTAAAAAAATCTACACAAATACTGCAATAACATACTATTCTATACGCAAATACCCAGTACAATAGATGTTCACATAAATAAAATATCAAAAAAGTTTCTGATCCTTAACGCCATAGCTGAATAGCAACTATTCAGTGGCAGGTGACCTCTTCCTCGGAGCCTTGTTGGCGCAGAATGTCAGATGTCCTTAAGCAATGAGTAAGAGAATTCAGTCGGTACGAGCTGACTACGAAAAAAAAAAAAACACTCATTTCTGTTCACGCACGCTCGTGGCTTACAACCGCCCGCACCGTACCCTCCCCTCTCTGCCCGGCCGCCGGGACGCGCCACCCGTTCCTTCAGCGTCCACCCTTTCTCTTTGTATTGTCCGATTTTCTTTAGAATGGGATGATTTGACAGCTCGTGCTGGCAACACAACTGACAATTCTGTGGGCGTTGTGTCCTTGAACTTATTAGACTCTCCTTCCTCCATTCGTTCGTTTGCAGTTGGCCAACTTGTAAATAGTTACGACGCTCCCTGGCTGTGATGTCCTCGTCCGACGAAAATATAGTGCGCCACGTGAAATAATTGAAATTAGGAAGTGCAGAGCTGTGTGCTCTTCTGTAAAAGTTCTTTCTTTTTATAAAAATTACATTGATTTTAGTTTTTATGTGATAAGTATTATGTTTGTTTTAAAATCGAATCTTGAATGTGAGATGCGTACTCGTGACGGTGCAGGTGTTTACTTCTCTGAAGTACACGTGATGTTCAATTGTTTCGCGAACTGTCACTTTATACCATTCTTAAGAAAAGCGTTCTATATGAGAATACCGTTGTGATCTGTTGATCCGTCTCTTTGACACCCAACGTCGCCGGCCTGCCTCCCTCCGCGCAGCGTGGCGTCCTTCAAAACGCTTGTTTGGCAAGTACGGTTTACGACAGCTCATTTGCGCCTTCCGCGAAGAGCAACTACCTCCAGCCAGCGGCTCGGCCGTAAGTGCACCGCGCGGCCCCGCCCGTTGTCTCAGAGGTTTCGGCAGCCCTTTCCCACGTGGGCACATAGAGCCCCCCCTTTCCATTTTAGACTAGCCCCTCCGCCATGTCTCGCGGTAGCCACCCCCGTGTCAGGGACGGGCTGGTTCTACATATTTGTGTGCACCACCGCGCTCCAGCAGACATGTGACGATAAGACAAGAGCAGACATGACCTGACATACATGAGATGTGAGAGTAGAATGGGCAGTTGAGCGCATCATTCAGGGCTACAGGCTGCCCACATTGCCGTTAGTCAGGGCTAAGGCAGCCCATTTCGGCATTCCCTTAGGGCTAAGGCTGCCCACATCACATCAAATTAGACCACGACATAACGCATTGCCTGGTAATCATGTCCGGGTACTTGGAGCATTCGCTCAGAGGCGCACTGTACGCGTGTTCATCGATCTCTATGCGCAAGTACTAAGCCCCGGCAAGAATCGAGTCGAGCACAGCGCCTTCAAATAGCAGGTAGCTGTTTCTGTCTCCGAGGTGCCGAGCCAAGCAGTTCAAAATTATTCTAAGCAATAGAATACCATTAATTGAATTGAACTGTTCTCATCATCATTAGGAATTGGTCATTGGGTTATGGAACGTTTGGTCATTTTAGTTATGTCAATCAATTTTATAAACTGTTGTTTGTACATTACTAATTATGTTTTAGATTTAGTTTTTTATTCGTAATTCACCGCTCGGGCCCAGCCCGTATTTTTGTATATAGTAGTTTTATAATTGTTTTGTTTTCATTTTCTGTCTTAGATCGTAAATTTTATTTTATTATTTCCAAGAGGCATTATTACTCGTTTTTTATCCTCATTTATTAAATTAATAGTTAAGCTAATATCGCTTCATTTATCATTCGGCCGTTCCTTCATTTCCTCTTACGAGGTGTTCCTCCAGCCCTTTATTTTAGTAGCCCTCTGGCTACATCGTCGAGCTACCGGAGGCCAATATGTGTGTGCGCTATGCGCGCACCCATATAGCCTATAGCCAATAGCAAAACCAACGCTGTTGGCTCATCATCGTGCGTTCAACAACCATTACAGTGACTACCAGGGTCGTTAGTCCCGTAAGTGTAGTATATGTGGAGGTAGGTGTCCGTGACCCGTTTGGTAGGGTACTGCTTCGGTATTTGCCTGCTGTTGATCGGAGAAACCACGGAAAAGGACCGATCGGAGCAGTCGGCCGCTGGAATTCTCCCCCAGCCAGCGACTGAAGTCGACCTATCTGAGATGGTAGTGTCGAAAATCGTGCCACCGTCGGGACCCTAGAGCCTCCCTGTCAGAGGGACTGCAGCGACATCAGTAGATGCCCTGATCCACCTCTCCCGGTCATTGCAGTGGCGATGGATTGACAAACATCATCGTTGTTACCTTTACAGAGCAGAAACGTCTGGCGGGCACACAGTTGTTTTAGAAAGAAAGAATTTCAGGCACCTAATGTGTATTCACCTTGTCCTCCATCTAATCTCCAGACTTGTCTCGAGACACGTGTGGTATTGTAGTGCATTTAAGTCTATGTTTGTGTAAGTAAGGGATGAGGATAGGATAAGGAAAGACTCTCCGAAACCGCCGGAACTTCGGAGAGCAGTGATGCCGCAGGTGGTGACGCCACCGAAACTCGCA
>BOPP01000112.1:3960221-4004916 GCA_017312745.1 Gryllus bimaculatus | reverse complement strand
TCGTGCGCACGGGGACTTTTCGCGTCACCCTTCGCGCGGGCGAGTCGCGCAAAGCTTTCGGCATCAGGGCCATTGCCCCCTGCGACGTAAAAGTTGTCCGGGAGCAATGGAAGCGCCCCCGCTTCTGCGAGAGATGCTGCAGATGGGGACATACTCGCAAAAACTGCGAATATCCCGTGAGATGCAAGATCTGCCACGGGAGAGGGCCACCCGGCAGAGAAGCCTGGCACGAAGGACGTGCCCCATAGCGCGGTATCTTGGCAGCGCCCGAAATGCTGCAATTGCGGCGGGCAGCATACGGCATCCTATACAAAATGCGAAAGATGCGCGCCGTTGCAGCGTCCATCGAGCATGAAAAGGGAATCTGTCGAGAGGCCCACAAGCCTCGACGCCCCTTCGGGCGAGGCTCCTCGGCAGAGAGTATTTAGGAGAAAATTCAAGTGATGAAGAGAATGAAGATAATGAAGATGACAGTGAACCTCTTGCTATCCCATTACCAGGACAATCAGGAGAGGGGTGTTAAATATGAAGAACTGTAAGTATAGTTGAAATTATCTTGAAGTGTGTATTGTAATAAACATATTGTCTTTCCATATTCACATGCATTTTCCTTTGTACTTTTACAGGAAAAACAGATCTGCACTGTATTTATGGGTAAATTAACAAAGAAGATCCTATTGTTAATATTTTCATTATATTTTAATTAATGAAATGTAAATTTTGTATTTTATTACTTTTCACTTTATCTTCAATAGATCCACATTTGGTTGCCTGAGGATGAAGCAGTTGGCTCGGATCATCTTTCAGACTGTACCTTCGAGACTGGATAAAATATTGCTGATTTTCTAGGGAAGTATATTCTTGAACCCCAATAATGACAAGCCATGGTGCTCGAAGAGAGAAAATATTCAATTTAAAAAATATAATACTAATTAAAGTTAACTAAATGGAACACTAATGAAATTCTCTTTTTGTTCCAGGAAACTTCCACTGACACAAGGAAACAACAAATGTTATACATTTACCACAATTAATTAAAATAAATATTTCCTACCCTTGTTAATTTCTTTCTTTAAATTAGTGTATTGTTTAAATGTTTGTGTATTGAATTTTGTATATTGTATTATCATTGTAATTTTGTGTACTGCTATTATAATTGTAGGTTTGTGTATTGTTTTGTGTATTATATTATTTAAATTTGGATACTGTTTTTGATAATTTTCTTTTCTTTGCATTAACATATGTTTTATATAATTCTTTTAAGTATGATAGGATTCTATTTTGTAATATTGTTTATAAATTGTTGCTTTTCTACCATATCTCAGATTTTGGTTTCATTGCAAGCTTGCTTGAACTGCATCCAAGCAAAGTAATTTCTCATTCAGGTGCAACTTCTGAATTCATTAATTTATGTGAAAATAAATAAAAATATTAATTTTTATTATTATTATTGTTATTATTAAATTGTGTCCCAGTGTAATGGAATTAACAATTCCGCACCTTTGGTCAAAGTGCTAATCATAAATCTAGTGAAATTACATATATTTAATGTACCTTTACAGGACATTTTTAATACCCATCCCATTTATTCTTTTAACATCAGAGATGTTCTTATCGAGATTTAGTATTTAAAATATTTATTTGAAAAATGAATGCTTGTAAAGGAAAACAACTCTCAAGAAAATTTAGTAAAGCTTTCAGTTGTAGATCAAGACATGCATTGAAAAGCATAACATTAGTGAAAATATAAAACAATCATTAAAACACATTTGAAGTTATGAGATCATAGTACCAAGTTTTGATAGTCGGAATGTTTAATTATTAATAAGCCACCCTCAACACCCCAAAGTGTTTGAGCAATTTGCTGTGAAACGTCCAGAAAAGGTATTTATTTGAACATCCCCTGAAAAATCAATTTTCTTTCTATTTACATTCGTGCAGTTTGTCTTTTATTGAATGTGATATTACGTTAAGACATTTTCCCATTTATGTAAATAAAATTTCTATATTTCCCGGACTCGCGTGGTGCATATAACTAAGCGAAACTCAGACATCTCGTCAGTGATGGTCTCGCGTGAACCGTAAACAAACCCTACGAAGGGGCGTAACTAAACAGCTGACGCGGCGGAGGGATACTTCTCTGAAGTAACGTGATGTTCACTTGTTTTTTCGATCTGTCACTTTATCCCATCGTTAGGAAAATTCTTGTATACGCGGCGAGGCGACCTGGTCAGAGGTAGCGGGCCCAGCCCCCCCTCAGGCCCCCGCTGCGCCGCAAAATAACGCGGCGCAAGAGACGCGGTTCGCGCTCTCGCGACCGCGAGGTCAAGGGGGGGCGGTGTTGCGCTCCTGAGTCCGACGCGACATCCCCCAGCTCGAAGTAACGACCCCACCTGACACCTTGCGTTCTCTAGAGGCAGTTGTGGTGCGAGTTTGGACGGTTGGGCGGCCGACTGACAATCGCGTCTGTCTACTGCCCAAATCAGCAACTAGACACAGCCTGTTATCGATGCGATACTTGCGTTAGATTCTAAAGTTCTCATTTTAGGGGATCTTAATGCAAGGAACGACAGTGTCTGTCTGTCTGTCTGTCTGTCTGTCTGCCTGCCTGCCTGCCTGCCTGCCTGCCTGCCTGCCTGTCTGTCTGTCTGTCTGCCTGTCTGCCTGTCTGTCTGTCTGTCTGCCTGTCTGCGTGTGCCTGCCTGCCTGCCTGCCCTTTCATGTACATATTTCACATTTCCCCTACCTTGTCCTTTCATATGTATATTTCACATTTCCACCACTGTTAATCTCTCAACAACGACAACAACAAATAAATAGTTGCCATGACGTGCCCCAACCTTCGAATGTGCTCGTTGTAGCACAATATCTATTCTGCTATTAGAAGCCTAAAAATTGAGAAAATGTGAAAGAAAGTATTTAAGGCGCCGTTAGGATGTAGGTGGGAAAATGAAGGGGACAAAACCAAAAAGCTAGAGATAGATTAGGGAACTAACAAGTACGAGAAAGCCCGCGCCATTCTCTGGAACCATTAGTTGACATTGTTTGCGGTCGTGATGATCGAATGATGTAGTTAATGTTCTTAAAAGAAAATAGATTGAAGGAAGGTGATAGATTTATCCACCAAATATACTTATTTTACTTAAAAAGTTCTGATCACTGTTTATGATATTCAAATCTGGAAGCTCACTTTAATGTATTCAAGGTAAGTTTGTGTGAAATTATTCTTGATTTTTTCTGTATAAGGTGCTGCAAATACTGTAACAGTCAAATATATTGTTTATTTCATTTGTGAAAGTAAGAATGACCCCTATTCCTATCGAAATCATTTCAGATAGGGCCACGGGCGTTAGTAGCGTGGAAATTGTAATATTTCAATGTTACGTAACCGTTTCCAATTATGTAAGAATTTATGTGATGTTGTAGCACCTCTAATTTTTCATATTAGTGGTTTGTTATATCACTTTTGTGTGAAATATGGGCAATATTGAAAAACAATGTTAAAAACATGTTTTTCTCAAAAAGAATTTCTGTTTTTTTCTTTCCATTTTTTCGGGTAGTGTTAAATGCAATGAATAGCATGCCAAACTTCATTTTGCACAAATACGAAAATTTACCCCCTTATTTTTGTGTATTTTGGTTTTATCCTTTTATTTTATAATTGTTTGACCAATCTTAAAATGGTTTGGTAAGTTTTTTCTCATCTATTTATATATTTTGTGCTTACTACATATTTTTCACTTGTACTTGTTTTATTTCGTAATTTCATTTCATTACTGGGCAATTTTGTTTTTAATACTTTTATACTAAACACTAACATCAAAATTTGTTTTCAATTAATTAATTTATATGACTTTTGTTATCACTTGATAATGGGTAAACCTATTAATGAAAAATGTGTTTCAGGATATGTAAAAATAAAATATGTTTTGAACGTTTGTGTACTTTGCCCAAAGAGAAAAACAGGATATCTGAGTGTTAAATTATATATGAAGTTTAAATGAAAATTGCCAATCCCGTAAAAATATTCAGGTTTTCTAACCTACAATATGGAAGAAAGTGAGATCGGACGTCTGACACGCTTTCATTATTTCTTCTTCTATCAATCACTAAGCCTACACAATTTGCTAGTGAAAAATGGCAGGGAACGCTATTTTTTTTATATTAAAAGTGCCAAACAAAAACGATTCGGCTTTACTTACTCAGAGTAGATGGGACCGTGAGATTGGCCGAGGGGAGGGTTCCCGCCTACTCCCCCATGAACACACCCCCATGAATACCCGCCCAGGGTGCCACTGTTCATGAGTACCATATCATATTATGAGGTTTGTAAGACCATTCAGATAATTTGTACCCAAGTTGTTTCATTTCCTCCCAATCGTAGCAATATCAAAATTCTGCATTTCACAAGACTTAGACGCAGAAAAGTTTCAGTACGCCATGAACCTCTTCGATATATTACATATTCCAACAAGTCAGCAAACTTTTTTTTTCTTAGGATTTTATCCAGCCGACAGTCGGTTACCCTTTACGTCCCAATGGGACGCATCTTCGACCATTCACTAGACACCAACACACTTGCGGGCTCCTCCGATCTGTAGTCAGCAGAACGCGAGACCATCCACGACACATGAATGACAAGAGATATATAACCATGACCATGGCGAAAACCGAACCCGCGACCCTTCGGATCGAAGCGTTGAGTTGGTACACGCTCTTAGCCACGTCCGCCATATAGGTCGGCATATTAATATTTAAACTTAGAAATAAATTTAACCTGTTTAATTTACATTATGATATTTCCCCATCATAAATATTATTCAAATTATGAGTTTTGAAAATCTTTACACCATGCAACATTCTACACACGACACAATATATGAGACTTTTGCACCAACCAGAGGGGACTTAACCTATTTTCTGTTTTAAATACGTAATGTAGAGATAATATTGTAATGTATCGAAGAAAACCAGTTTAGAGTTTAAACAACAGTTTGAACTATCAGAACTAACAAACATATTTCTTATCATTACCTTTCTTGACTGACTTACATGATAGACATAACTAACAGAAGAAAATCTTCCAATATATTCAACGTTATATTGCCCTACCATGACGGCAGCAACATATTTTTTGTAACGTCACAACTGTGTACTTTGTAAGATAGCAATCTACCCATTCCACCGCTCACTCGTAACTCTCGAAACTTAAAAGTTTCTAATGCGATTTAGTTTCCCCCTTTTGTACACAGTCTGGCTGAAAATAGTGGTAGTAATGCCACGATTCACCCGCAGCTTCACCAGCAGCCATACACAGCTGAAGGTGGATGATATTATTTGCATTTTTCACGTATTCCTTACAAACGCTTGAAATAATTCATGCCTTTTAACGACGTTTAATGTAACCAGAAGTCTACTCGTAAGTATACTCTATTAATTTTACATATCTCGGATAGATAAAGAGATTCACAAGAAAGTACCTTGAGAACCTTAAACGACTTTTTTTAGCTATGACGTCTGAGTTAAGTGATTTGATAGTAAATTTCAACTAAAATACTACATTCCACTGATAATGTAAGACACTAAAGTACCTACAACCTCACTATCTGCAAGCTAATTTCCTTACAAAAAGGTTTCCTTATAAAACAAGTATGAGTGCACAGATAATGTTGAACGCAGTTTTAGAAAAACTAGAGACGATACTGTACATATGTTTACCAACTGTTTAGAATTCCAGCAGTGTAATTATGGGGTTGTGAAAAATGAGAATTAACATAACTGACGAAATGTCAAAAAATGCGAGACCATATGGAAAATTAAAAGCCTTTTAAGTACTCTAGTTACGAATGGGTGTTACTAATTTTTACATAACGCTTAATTCACTTACATAAAGCTAAAATCGCCCTGTATATGAATGATAATAAAAATAGTTGTATGAAATTAAATGCACTAAAATAAAAACCATTACGACTGTTATTTAAACAACAAACACTAAAAACTCGAGTGGCCTTCATTCTGATCGAAGAACTTAAATTGTACTTATTCCATTCTAATTGTATACAGTTCAATTTAAAAGTGTTCTGTTCAAATTAGATATATCTAGGGGACACCCAGCCTTTTCAGAAATGAAAAGGCTTTTAAAATTGAGATATGGAAACAATAACCTATTAGTAGTTTTTAGATTTTCATATGGCCTCTCGTTTTTTTGCCGCAGTGGTTCTGCCAGCGTTAATTATGAAACATATAGGTTAGGAAATAGCAATCGCTAATGACACTGCATTATTTCTTAACGGAGGTTAGAGTAACCCACTTGTTTAGACGTCGGAATATCTCGGAAATTTGCAACGTAAGAAAATAAATTATTTAAGCAGTTAAGTTATTATTTCCGAAGATGAAATAAATTGTTACAAATAGAGAGCCACATCCATGAAATAGTTCCAACATTCAGTAAGCATTTTTACAAAGTCACGTTCTGTCATTTCCGCTTCAGACGTCAAGGTGTTTTAAAATTATGATACTTGTGCAAGGCTAATGTGAAACAAGATGGTACCGTTTGAATGCATGCAACTACTCCGGTGAGAAACCGAAACAACACAGACAGTAAAGCAATTTTGACAGAATGTGAAATAATTCCAAATTAGCCGAGGAGATGCGTGGTATCGAAACTTTTCTTCGTTTTAATCTGGGAAAGTGCAGACTTTAGGTATTGTAATGATTTGGAAGAAATGTAACATACATGTGGGCTTCAGGACTGACGGGGTTGGAAACGGAAGCAGTAAGGTCGGCCTGAAGGTTTTTCACACAACATTCGTTTTGGCAGATAGCGTAAAACTAAATAATTTTACAATTTTTGGCAATAAAGTAGGATTTTTATAGGATATACATTCTAAAGAAAAGCATCTAAGTAAATCATATGGGTTAGGGTATTGTGGGAAAGGGAGGCTAAAGTAGGACCGGTATAAAATCATTGTTCTCGCATTGTTTTTGCCTTACATATCTTAATAGGTAAGATAAATCCGATAATTTTTTCTCGTTTGTTTACGTTCTTTTAATTGCTTTTTATATCACCAAAATTTATGTAAAATCACTTGAATTATAAAACTGGTGGTGATAAAACAGAAATCAAATGAAATGAAACCTGTACCTTTTTTAAGCGCCCTTTGACTACCCATGGAACATTTTTTCAAAACTTAGGTGCTGTTTTTGAGATTTAAAAAAATTGCTTTAATTCAAGCAGAAATTATGCGAAAACTATTTATTTTTTCAAAACAATGTAATGATATTTTTTTAAAAATGTCTATCCTCAATTATGTTCTGCAATAATGATTTTTTTGCAATTTTTAAAACTACAGAGAGTATGCCGAAAATTTAGCAAGCATCACTTTTTATAAGAGGGGGAAAATGAAAGAAAAGTATTTGAATGTGATGAAATGAATGTGAGGAAAATGAATAATTGTCTTTGGTCGTTTCATGATCTTTCTTTGAACAACATATTAACGGACAGACGGACAGACGGACAGACGGACAGACGGACAGACGGACAGACGGACAGACGGACAGACGGACGCGTTGCCGTAAATGTATCGGCGTCAAGGACCCACAAAATATGGATTATGACTACACAGTGTATTTGAGGAAGTAATTTACCACGCATAGGAACACGATTTATCAACTTTTTTGGTACCAGGATCCGTCAATAAGGAGAAAGTTAAAAATGAACATGACATTATTTAAATATCTAATTTGAAGAACATATTTAGTTATGAATGATAAAGCAGTAAATGAAAATAAATTGTACATTATGCAAGTCTACGACTTCTCAGACACGGAATACCGGTATTCAGAAGAGCTGACCCCCCCCCCCCAAATGAAACAGGTCTCTTTCAGTAGACTACGATCTATGCAAAGAAACTCACAGGCCCAATGGAGTTTCGAAAACCAAATTTTTAAAAGATCCGTTTACGCACCGTTTAATCGGTTGGAAGAACGGGTAAGGAGAACGATCGAACCAATGCAAATTACATAAAACGGAAGCCTTCAACGTAATAAAATAATGTAAATTCTTGAGTATTTATAGGTCAAGCGCGTTGCCCATTTCAGTCCTATGTGTCGGAAGTGTAGTGAACATTTTATCCCGGGAGGTGGGGTGTTCCTGCCTTTCTGGCAGCGCCGGTCTATGCATCAGCTTGCGGGAGCTTCCTCTTCCAGATATTTTCCCCGGCGAGGTAATGCCCCAGCTAGGTCACGTTCTAAGATACCGACGTGTGCATGTAAGTGTAAGTGGGAAAAGAATGGACAAGGATGAGGAAAGAAAGATCGCTTGCGGTCCGTGGAGCGTTCGTGAAGATAATCCGACATGCGCCTGAAATTTTATGATTATTTCATTAAGGATTTCTTACAAGAACCAAACTTAACCAAATTCGTGATTTTTCAGGAGAGACAAAAAACTGCATAGAATAGACGTGCGTAGTAATTAATTAAAGATTTCCCCCTGCTAATATCGTTCAATGTATTTGCCACTTGTCAAAAGGAAATGTCTCAGAAGACAGCGTCAGTTGTAGGAGTAACGTGTTGAAATATCTCAAATATGGAATCTTAGACTTGTTTGGTTCTTGAAAGAAACCCCTCAAATATTTAACATTAATACAGTTTAAAAGCTGTGTGAATCGTACCATAGGAGACAAATGAAATCTGTGCACGTTTATCGATATTACAGTATTTATACGGTATATTATGTTTATTATAATAATAATATTTTATTTGGCTACAATTGGCTGATTGCCAGGTGGTAGCCATAACCCTACAGTTTTACAATATATGAACATTTATAATTCAAAAACAATTCACCATATAAAAACAATTTACAATACACTCCTTTCGAGCATATACACTCAATATATGAACATACACAGACCTGTATACATCTATGGCACATATATACACCCATACACACACACACACACACACACATTATATATATATATATATATATATATATATATATATATATATATATTGATCAAGCTTTGTTGATTCGAGAAATCTCAGAAAACTACTGATCGAAGCAACCAGCTGCTGGAAATGTTCTCTACTCAGCGATAGTGTAATGAATGAGTCCAGTGAAGAGCATTTAAGTATGACTGAGCGCGTTCGTGGTGTGTGCGCGCGCGCGTGTGTGTGTGCGTGTGTGTGTGTGTGTGTGTGTGTGTGTACAAGGGAAAGGCGCACAGTCTGCGGCCTGTTTGTAAGGATGCTGCTCCGGCATTATCCTGGAACACGAAAAACACGGGGAAACGATTAGAGCAGCCGCTCGCAATAATCCTCCTCCAGACAGTGGCTGAATACGGCAGAGTTGTGCACCTAGTGACGAAAATCCCCTCCGTGGGGATTTGAACTCAAGGGACCTCCTGGTCAACATTGTTGCACAGTCAATCATGTTTCTCCTCAGCTTTTGCAGTCGTTTTGTATGCGTCAAAACCCGAGAAATTACACACTGCAACAAATTTGCCCTTTGTATCTTGCCACGAGATGAAAGTTCGTGTTCTTTACTAAATAACATACGCTGATTGCGAAAATGAAATCAGATATTTTCCATCATGTACTAATTTTTCTGGAAAAGGTACACCACATATACCACTTTTGAGAAACTTGGAAATGACTCAATAACAATACAGGGGAAATCTCTAGTATATTAATTTACAGATAATGTAACAAAAATTATTTGTATTGCAATAATTTTTTATATTAAATTATTTGCATTATTAATTGTTTGTATTACAAAACAGAATGGAAACAGTACGAGAAAGTTGAATAAAACTTGAAATGTACTTAAAAGTTAGAAACTTTTCCTGGAAACATTTAGTTTGAGGGTGGATGGACATACTTCTTGTAGGTGTATCAAGCAGTAATCCGCCAAAAGATGTGATGTCCATCTTCTCTTATATCGTCTTTCCATGGCCGCGATATCTTGGCGAAACCGTTTACTATGTTCGTCACTCACTTCTCCAAGATTAGGTGGGAAGAAATATAAAGGGGAATGAAGGAAAAGAAATTTCAGGGACATGTTGTACCCCGTTATTCCCAGACAGGACATTGTCGCGTATATCTTTCAATGTAAGCCAAGTTGTCTTCTCAGTATCCGTCAGCTACTGTTCAAAAATAATATATTTCATCAAGTTACGGATCTGAGACCCAATGGAAATTTCTTCATTAATTTTTTCAGCACTAAACACAAGAAATTTAGTAACAATTGAAAACCCTGGCCATCTTTGACCATTGGTTTCACAAAATCCTTCAAAAAGCCTAATTTTAGATGGAGTGGTGGTAACATCACAATGTCTTCACCAATTAGGATTCATGCGATACATTTTTTTTACCACGATTGAAAATTTCTCTCAACGACCACTCTTGACTATTGTGACGTCATGGATACTCACAGCGACCACAGACACAGAGCTTTCGTATAACAAATATATTTATTAACAAGAAAACAAAACAAATATATACACTTAATAATCTACTTACACCCTAGCTCTGATAGACCTACTATCCCCTGATCGCGGGAGCGATCCAAAACCCGATTGAAGATGGTTTTGATTGTGGCATTCGCCACTCCTACTTTTGAAGCGCGCACAAAGCCTAGCTTCCGTGACCGGATGTCACGCTGGGACACAAAGCCCGTTCTGGCGCACCAACGGCTGGTTTGCCTCGATCGCAGGAGCGATCTTATCCGATTGAGAATCGGCGTGAATTGTGGCACTCAACCACTCTTCACCTCGGAGCACGCACACAGCATCGCTCCCCCGTGACCGCAGTCACCCAAGGACATAAAGTCCGCACGCTTCGTCAACTAGTGACTCCAGCCTCGCGAGCCTGGCTCGCATATGCACCGTCTTGGCGCCAAGTTTTGTGCACACGCACGAGGTTCTCCCACCGTCTCCAGAACCTGCCTACTGGCTCCGTACACTCTGTTATATAGGCGAGGCCCACGTGACCTACTACGCCACGCCACCCCCTCGCTTGTTATAACAGTGAAAAGCTTCTATAAGCCGGAAGACACCCAAAGCCTTGTGTCTCCCGTCTCCGCGTTCTTCCCTTTACGGAAAAACCCTTCTTCCTGTGGCGAGACTAATCCTCAACCAAGCGTCCCCAAATAGATGCCATGAGGCACGCTGGCTAATACGTTACACTATGTAATGGAAAGATTGTGAAAGAACTGAATGGAAAGATTGTTGCTCAGAGAAGTTTGTGGCGAGATCAAATGGAAAAACACTAAATTGTATCTTTCGATTATCTCTCACTGAGCCATTGTCACGAATGACAGTGCATTTCATTCAATTATCTTTAATTTGCAGACGCCAGAATTTAGAAAACGTGTCTCAAGGTAAACATCGACTAGTCTGAGTGCACATGTTATAAGAGTTATAATTTTTATTGTGGAACTAACATATTAATAGCAGATCTCATTGAAATATATGTCGGTACCTTCATGAGCGCATTTTTTGCACTCATTACGCAAATCGAATCTTATCTTCAAAAATAATTGCGCTAAACTACTCAGGGACGCATGCAAATGGCTATCAACCATTGTATACACCAACACATGGCAGTTTTCCCTCACAACTTTTCGTTTCCCTTTTGTACTGACATAATTAATTTCACTTCCTACATTGATTAGCCAAGTACTTCTAATACCAGACACTACTTATTAAATTATGTGTTTTAACATTGAAAAGAGACACTTTACTTTTTAGCCTATTATTATTATTTATAAGAGTATTTTTAAATATTGTAACCATGAAAATAAAGGAGAATTTTTTTCTTTTCATCGAAGTATTACGGGAGAGAAAGCAAGAAGGCAGACCTTCCAAAAGGTATTCATTAAAAAACTAGGAACAAATATATAAAATATAATACAGTTTAAAAAATCTCAAAGAGTAGAAAATGGCGTGGTAAACAACATATTAAAACTCACTGTGGATAGATGAAAGTGAGCTAACGTGGCGTAGGATTTAAAGATCAATTTTTCCGTGTATTGTAAATATCTCGGAAACTGTTGGATTTAACTAAAAAATACACGAAAATTGTTTCAAATTTTCATCTTTCAACTTTTTCCTGAGGCTAACGTTTCGAAATGCCGTCGTTTATTAAAAACGGAAAAACTGTTCGGTTTGCCGATGACACGATTGTTCTTTGCAAAAAAGAAACAATAAATAGTATGACTTTAGAAGTTTGGAATTGGTTTTGTAATAACAAATTAATAGTTTATGAAGGAAAAACAGTTTCAATGCATTTTTGCATTTGAAATCAGCAATCGCATGCACCATTGAAAATTAATAATATGCAATTAGCTGATGTTCAGGTAACAAAATTTCTAGGTCTCTCAATTCAGTCAAACCTCAAATGAAATGTACGTATAACAAAATTAAACACTAAATTAAGTTCATTACGTTACGCATTCAGAATTCTATCAAATTCTGTCGGCCTTCATGCAGCTTGTTGCGTGTATTTTGCAAATTTATATTCCCGCCTGAGTTATGGTATAAAATTCTGGGAAAACTCATCCATGTAGTGCTCAGACCTTTAGATTGAAAAAAAAAAAAAAAAAGAATAATGAAAAAAATGCCATCCGCGTTTACCCTTGCAAGCCTTTCTTCATTGAGCGTAGAATTTTATCTCTGCCTTGCCTATATATTTACGAATCTGTAATATTTGTCAAAACTGACTTACTTAACGATGGGAACATATTTTCATGCAATATTGATATTTACAATAACAACACACGTCGTAAAATTCACGTTCATCAAGAGTCAGTATCAACAGCTCACTATCAGAAATCCACATATCAATACATGCACGTTACTTTACAACGCATTGCCAGATGACATTAAACAATTGAAGTCGGTTCACAAATTTAAGTTAAAAGTAAAATATTTTCTGCTGCATAACTTTCTATACAATAATCCAGACTATACTGATTATCAAAAAGAAAAATAATGTTTATTTTAACAAAACAGTGATTTATAATGAATTAGTTTAAATTTGTATTGTATTACATTTTTAAAAAGACTTAACATGTTTGTAACAAATAATGTACTTCAGCTTCCGGGTCAATGACCCCCATCTCGATCAGGTTTTTGACCAGTTTCCCTGGTCAATTGAGGAAATGCTGAAATGGCGCCTTCTTTTGCTTCTGGACGTAAATGTAGCTTCACTAGGCGCACGTTTTGTTGAACTCTCCTTTTGCTTGTAATGGTAAGAGAATAGTAAGCTATTTGCTAGCAATGCAGAAAAATCATACTTGCAATTCGTTTACCGATGCAAATAATTTTCTATAACTCGGAAACGAAAATGTCCGTTTTTTCAAGTATTGCTATTCTTCCTATTTTTTTAATTTATTTTTTATTTATTTATGTTAAACTTTTGCTCATTTTTCAACAATTTTTAGTTGAAATGACGAGACTCAAGAAAACGTGCGCAAATAATCTTCTCCACCATGAGTTACTTACAGTTTTTACTTTTTTTTTTTACTAAATAAATCTAATCTAATCAACCATTCATTGTAACAACCCGTTCCTCAACCACGTTGAGCCGCCAATTTTATGTAATGTGCGAGTGTCACACATGAATATTTATAAAATAGAACAGAGGCCAAGTGCACAGGTGGTGAGTTGGGCGCGTTCTATGGTGTGGGCCTCGTGCGAGGAGAGCCTAGAGATCTCCGGAAGAATGGGAGGTACTGGGTCGCGGAATGTTGCAAAAATCTGGGTTATTACAGACACACACTTGATGGCGATCGCATCGCCAAAGTGTTGATGCGTGTTTCTTAACAAAAAAGAAAAGAAAATCTTACAAAATACATGCATTTAAATACATGCATGTAATTCTAAATGGACGCATTATCCATTAATTATGATGACTGGGAAACCGGGAATATATTTGTGAGTACATGGGCTCCAAATGATTTCTTATGAATTTTCTTGAAAGCTGCGAAGTTTTTGTGACAAAATTGCGTATTTTCAGAAACGCCAAACGAGTTTTTCTCGAAAACGATTCGAATTTTTCTTTCAATTTCTTGTACGGATAATGATAAATGCACTGAAGAACATGACATAAATGCCACATTCATGTATATTATTTTGTTTCTTCAAAAATTGCAATAATGTATTTATTTCAAATATTTCCCCCGAAAATGTCCATAAAGTTTATTTTTTGCTGTTTTATTGATAAAAAATAATTTTATTTTAAATTAAACATTATTTAGTAGTGTGCTTTGAGACTTTTAATCTCTGGATTTCAATGATGTTGTCATAGCATTGTTGCATCATTGAAATCCAGAGATTAAAAGTTTCAAAGCCCACTACAGGCCACACGTAGTCTGTATTTGTAAAAGTATTACGTCATATAAAATAATAATTTAATAAAAATAGTGATGTATGTAAATGAATCACGATTTAGATTCTTACGTATCGAATTCGTACACGTACGAATCTAAATAGTGAAATTTACATACATCACTATTTTTATTAAATTATTATTTTACATGACGAAATACAAATAAGGTTACGTTAGATGGCTTGTGGCACAGAGGCTGAGGGCAGATTCGCCCAAGTAAGCAAACGCCAAGGCGGTGGGACCGAAACTCGCTTAAGGCACGAGTCTTCCAGTTGCTTGTGGATCGAAGACCACTCCCAGTCTCTTGTGTACCACATATATACTCTTATCCTTCCATAATCCCCTGCCCTGACCGGTAACTGTATGAGATATCTCCAAGCAAACTGTTTGTCTGTGTGTGTGTGTGTGTGTGTGTGTGTGTGTGTGTGTGTGTGTGTGTGTGTGCAATTGAATTGTCTCCCTACTGCCAGAACAACGGTAAAAGTAGAGAGATGAGATGATGGGCCTAAGGCCTACCACGCTCTTCGTTCGGAGAGTGCGAGTGAGATCTCTGGCCGTACTTGGGCGGGAAACCCTGATAGGTCTCTTAGGTGGCGAGAGATTGCACACGTAAAGCGGGTGGGGCAAAACCGAAAAGTTATTCCCTATTTAAAAGAAATGAAAACTAACAAGTGCGAGGAAGTCCGTGCAATTTTACACAATCATTACTTTTATTTAATTGTTAATTTATGTTAATGTTTTCTTAATTTTTGTGCTATAATATTCGTAGATTTTGTAAATTTCTGTAATTGATAATTTTTTTGTTGCAACAATAAATTAAGGATCTCTTTCACCAAACAAATAATATACTTTGGATTCCATCCGAAATTTGCTAAGAATGCATTTGTGCCTTAATGAAATGAAAGTTATATGAAAACTTGATTATTTTTTAAATACTACAATAGCCGACATTAAGTTTCATTTAACAGTGAATATCATTAAACACTAAAATCATTTATAAAGCACTTGCAATGATCAAATATTGATAAAATCCTTTATTATACACTTAATTAACATGCATTGTTATCTTTCTTCTACACGACGTAGGTTATCCGTTAATAAAAAGTTAAATTTTGTCATGTTGCACAAATAAAATACTGCAACACAAACAGGTCAATCAAAAGTATCTTGTAAACAAGGCCACGATGCCTACAATGTAAACAACACGTCACCAACACGTGCAAAACATTTCATAGTACCAACATTACATTCGATGCCGCAAATATGTTCATGAAAATATGTATTTCTTTACAAAGTATGACTGTAGTATTTCATCAACATTGAAACAATGACAAATTTCTAGAGAGAAAAGAATAAATTTCACCGAGATTTAAGGGAATTAAGGTGTACGTTCTTACCGCAGTTAAGGATAATTTCGGAGATTAATAATAATAATAATAATAATAATAATAATAATAATAATAATAATAACAACAATAACAATAATAATTATAAACCTAACTAGCTCTACCTAATAACAATTTGCAATTTGTAAATCATTATTTTAAATGTGAAAATAATTCTAACAATGCTAATCAGGTATTAACAAACACAAAGTCTTAGACTAGTGCAATTGTACGGAGTATCAAATAATCAATTTAATTTTACACATGTCAAAAATGCAAATTTCTGTCAACCGCTGATACGGAATGCAGAAACCTAGAGACCTACCTCATTTGTTTGCGTTGGATTATTTACAAAATTGTACATGTTTGGTCCTAAATTTTGTTGATGCAGCCTTCGGTGAAAATTTCCATCCAAAAATAGGACATTTGCAGGGTTTTATGTTTATGCTCATTTACAAAAGACAAAAACGTCAAATTTTCTAAGCGAATTAAATCAAGAAATGGTATCCGCAATGACTGGATTTCTGAAAACTTATTTCTAAACAGATTTATTAAATACCTAATATTCCTACAGAAAAAACATCTGTAGATAAGTGTAGTGGAAGTTGAGACTCAAACCGAAACGAGTTTTACTAGTTTAGTATCTTTACCTAACTAGAACATAAATACATATGAAGATAGAAAAAGAATAAAAAATAGTGCAATAAATGGCCACTCTTTTCCACGCAAACTGCATACATACAAGGCGTAGTGAATAAACGCTGATTTAGTTTAAAATAGGGTAATAAATACTTAATTATTACCCTAATTACGCCGATAATAAATGTAAAATTCGTATATTACTGTATCATTCCTAAGAGAGATCATGAAGTTAAATAATTTGGGGAATGTTTACATAAATGCGTTTCATAGCTGAAAGAAATTGAAAGTGAAACAACTTGAAATCGTAGGTCATCTTCAACCCGGTTTTGCGTTTCATTTCATTCATCGACTGTAAAGCTAATCACGATTACAACGACTCGTTCTTATGTGAGAAAGTAAACATCTCGTCTTTAACATCTCCGACGCCCTACCATCTTCGAACTTCTTGAGGTGGTCACCCTGGTTGAGGCGAGCAACACCTACCGAGAGACCGGGTTGACCTCTCTGTATCTCGGCGTGCCCCGCCCCGCCGCGCCGCGCCGCGCCGCGCCGCCTCGTGGTCCAGCTCTCTGCGACGACGCAGTGGGAGGCATTTCCATCCGACAAACAGGAGGCGCGGCGGCGGCGGCGGTGGCGGCGGCGGCGCCGCTGACGCCGGCGCTGGCTAAGAAAGTGGTAATGGAAATTAACCGGCAAGGTTAGCTGGTCGAAAGAAGAAATAAAACGCAGAAGGAAAAAAAAATAAAAGCATGCGACCCGGCCGGTTCCGAACTCGCCGGAGACGCAGGTCGTCGCCAGGCCCTCGTAGCAACAGCAACTCTGACTAGCGTGCCCCGTCCTTCGTCTCTAGTGGAAGGTTGAAGTGGCAAACGCCCCATCGCCATAGAGACGCTGGAAGACTATCTGAGGCGTACCTGGCAACAGCCTACCTTCGAGGAGGGACGCCTATCACATAAGGATTTCTTTTTATTTTGTCAAAGAAAAGCAGAAATGAATGCGATGTACGGGGAAAAGTAAACTTTGCGCACGTTTTCTTGAGCTCTGGAATCTATTTCCCACCTTTTAACCAGAAGTAGTTGAATGTTAAATAAAAGAAGCAATAAAGCGGGGCGAGTAACATTTGAAGATAGACATTTTCATTCCCGAGTTTTAGAACACTTATTTGCATCGGCAAACTAACTTCAGATTTGAGTTTTTAGCATTTCTAATAAAATAGTAACTCATACCTCCGGCTCTATTCCTCCCACAACCAACAAACGCAGAGCTCAACAAAACGTGCGCTCGGTGAAGGAGACAAAATGCGATGTATATTTGATTTCTTTCTTTCACGTTTGCCTATGCATGAAAATACATAACAGGAAAAATTAAAAGTGGAAAGAAAGTAAATTATTAATTATTAAGAAATGAAATTACTCTATTAAAATTTAAAACAGTATGTACATGTTTTTGATCTTGTGAGGTTCTTTCGAAATGTATCGTGTAATATCTGATCGATATGCTCCAAATTACTAAGATATTGTATATTAAATAATTTGATTGTTCATTAAATCTATTGACAACGCGGATACTACGCGTGGATTGATGTATCTAATATTTTATATTTTACAAAAACAAACAACATGCGATTGTCACTGACAACACAAGTTGCTCCTAATTCTGAGAAGGGGCGCTAGTAAAGCTTCCGGGCGCCCCTCAGCCCATATTGAAAGGAGCACCCAGAGAGGTAACGAAAGCAAGACTTTCCTAAAAGTAAGGCACTCTCGATATCACGTAGGGGAGACCGGGGCCCCATGGCCCATAGAGTACGAAGAGTCACTGAATGTTTGCTGATATTCAGAGGTGTTAGGGTGACTAAACTGATCATGATTAAATATTACAGTGTGGCCATACGTACTATCCAGGTGGAAGCGATCTGACTTCATTATCCAAGGGAGTGTGAAGTGTTAATAGATATTTCCGTTTCGAAGTAAGTAACTGGCAACGTGTATTTGTTTTAATATTAATTTTCGTCAACAATTATCAATCGTTAAAGTGAGGACCTACACTAGGTGATCCTTTATGTGTCTTCAATTTAGATGAAACATAAACAAAAACAGATCAAAATAGCGGAGAAAGGTTGAAAAGCAGTATCAAGTGGAAAGTGCTGAGAAGGGAACTATTGTAACAACACACTGTACTGTTTGCGCTGATGGCAATTACTTACCCCCTATCTTAATTTTTCCTCGAGTGCATTTCCGTAAGCAAATGCTGTTTGTGCTCGTCAAATTCCTTATTTTTAAAAATGATAGTTGTTCCTCAATGATGAAAAAATAGTAGTTATTCTGGAATAGTTATGATCTGTTGTACTCTAGATTCCTTCAGTTATAAATAAACTAACTCCTACACCGGTGGTGGTGGTGTAACTCCTACACCGGGAACCAGTACTTCAGTTTGCGATGAATTTTGCATCCTTTTTTTTATAAATTACTCCTCAGAATGCCCGGTGAGGTAAGTTATATATCAGTCTATATATCATTTGATCCCTAAAAAAATTACTGCTTATTGAATAAAAGAAAAACAATGAAACGCTACTGCTACTCGAAACTGTTAGCTTAACGACGAAAGGCAACTCAGGATTGAACAGCCAGAATTTTCTTAATTATTTTGATGTCAATTGCTTATATTCTAATTACTGTATTGATATTATAAGCCAAGTGAATGCACATCGTTTTTACAATGCTGCGCTGGCAAGTGTTTCACTCACTTGGTTGAACTGGATGTTTTGAAAAAATGGCTGAGGTATTTGTAGTGCAGAAAATGCAATATTTCAATATTTCGTAGCTGTTTCATATACCGCGAGAGAGTATGTGCTGTTGTTGCACCACTGGTTTTAAACGACCATCCGTCCGTCTGTCTGTGAACAACTCTAGGGCCTAATGTTTTCGTAGGATTTTTTTTTCAAAATGGATATTCCTTAGTCGATCTAGTTCGATTCACAGCTCTGCAATTTTGAAAACTATTCTTCAAATTTTGGTGATACTTTGCATTAAGCTCCTGGAACATTTAATTTTTTTTCCAAAATGACTTCAAATTTTTAATTTCATTTTTTCAAAGTATAGAGTAAATTACACTTATAAAGATGGTATAAGTCCGTTTTCACAGTTAACTTCAAATTTTCGAAAATTGCAGAAGTTTGAAAATTATTTTTGTATCTTCCTACAACTACAAATTTGAAGACAGAACTAATTATGGAGAACAAATTTAATTTGAAAGAAAAATCTTTCATTAAGGTCAAGTATGTTGTTTTGAACATTTTTAGTAGATTTCCCGCAATATTGCGTGGAAATATGTACAATATTAAAAAATTTCAAAAAAGAGAAATCTTCAAAAACGGTTAATTTTGTGAAACTGTTGGTAGTGATATTACTAAATCTACTATCGCAGATGGTTTAAACGCCATTTTTTCCATTGTTTTATTCTTTCAATTATTTTACAAATGTAATTTTTTGAAATCTCTCTTACGTCGTTAATTACATTACTGGCGTTTTGTACGCTTTATTGCATTTATAAATACATGTGCTTCTAATTATGTCTGATAAAGTTTGTCGAAAACTCAAAAGTTATCTATGAAAATGAGCTCAAAATTAGGCATTTTCAGAATCGCTCAAATCCCATTTTCTCAATTATTTTCTTTACGGTTTTGAACGGGTAGATATAAATGAACTGAACTACATGACTTAAATGCCATATTGAAGTTTTCTTTTCTATTTTCAAAAATTACACAAATGTAATTCTTTTAAATACTGGACGATTCACTCCTCGCTGCTAATACCCATGGACCTTATACTGTATGTAATGTAGTTGGACTGAATTTGCCACAATTGTAACTTGTAACTGTTCTCCTTTCGTTTTGTAAATAATTAAGGTTAAATTTTGGTCTATGCGCTTGTGCTTGTGTAACATTGGGTGGTATGAATAAAAGTAAGCAAGTGCTATTAGATAGATAGATAGATAGATAGATAGATAGATAGATAGATAGATAGATAGATAGATAGATAGATTATTTCTGCAAGTAGGTACAGAACCTGGTGGCAGAACACTACATTTAACATACTACAACTAAGAATAGTAATACACTGTAATTTTAAAGCATTTTAAGGCAATAATACCAATATAATAAAAAAATAACAGCATTACCTATACACTTTATGACTGCCCTGCACGGATTTTTTAACTAATAAATACACTGCACTTCACTTCACTTCACTACACTCACTTCACTTCACTACACTCACTTCACTTCACTACACTTCACTTCACTTCACTACACTATTTGCTCCGAGTTTCCGAGATCTTACTCAGTTTCGTATGAATAAAGTGGGTAAGCAATTGCGAAGTCTCTGAGTACTTGCTTCAGCTCTGAGCGTACTCTCAACTGGCGAGCAAATGCTCAGAATTGGTATGAATAAATTTAAGCGTTTACTCTCTAGAGTGAGAACTTGCTCCAAAATTTTGGAGGGACCTTAGTAGCAGACTCACGTTTGAAAAGTAAAGTTAAATTGGCCGATTTTTTACCGTGTGTTGATATACATATACAGCGGACTAAAAAAATGCAAGATTAGGCCAAATTCTCGTGATGTGGACTATTCGAATCTTTGCCGAATCGAAAAGTACAATGTATGGCCTGTGTACAATTAATTGGCCATCGCTCTTTTCTACTTGGAATTTTTCGGGGTACTGTTTTTTGAAACTTTGTAATGTTTCGTTTCGGCCACAGCGTACTTCCGAAAGCTGGCTCTTTTAAAAAATAATTTTATTTTCACTTAGCATTTCGGTAAAAATTAGCTGGGCCACTAGCGCCTGTTTTTGGTTACAGCTATTCATATTCTAATTTAAAGAATGAGACAACAAACTATTGCTCTTTATTCCGCACAAATGTGCGCGACGTGCGTAACGTATGTAACCTCTTTGTTGCTCAAGAACCCAATTTTTAAAACTCTTAGCCTGCACTATCACTTGTTCATGACGAGCAAATGCTCGCGAGACATGAGTAAGTTGTTCGGAGACATACGAAGTTTTTATTCATACGAAATGGAGGGTCTGCTCAGTGCCGCGGAGTAGACTCACTTTGCTCCGGAGCAAGTACTCATGAGCAAATGCTCATTTTTATTCATATGACCCAGTGGCTTCAGCAAGTGAGCGAGCGGCTTCCCCTCGCGTTAGAGCTCGCCAGAGAAACACGGAAGCGAGCACAAGACAATAGCACGCGAGGCCAACGCATTACTGACCCTCGTCCGGCGAACAATTCATGCGGAGAGATTACGTTGAAACAATTCATGCGGAGACTTAGATTTCCAGCGGATGTACCATTTGCGCAGAACAGACTTATAACGTCGTTTTCAATTATCTCCCTGCAAAAATGCAAAGAAAACTAGGAATTTCGTTCTTTAGTCAGCTGAAGCTTCATACGCCATGGTACAATTAATATGCACAATTTGCATGTGAGGGGACGGAAAATTCGCATGTTGCTCGTAGTTTAGCTTACCAAGAGCAATTCTCTGTAAATGCGTCGGTAGGCATTGAGGATGAATTTATCATCTGTCCTCACTAATTACCCGAGCGATTAAGAGGCGTTCAGTATCTACATTTTGCAACTTAGGTGATCCCAAGGCTTTTGGAACTGGTAGTTAATGAAAGACAGCGATCATGCTACCGACGTCGAGAATCACGAAGAACATTTTCGGTAAATTGAAAGCTTGGCGGCTGATTTATTTATTTATTTATTTATTTATTTATTTATTTATTTATTTATTTATTTACGTAAAAAACCGTTAAAAACTATGTGTGACGTGCTACGGAGAGAAGTTAATCATAAGTTACATTTACGTCTTTGACATTTATGGCCTTGACATTTACGTCCTTGACATTTCATGTAAACGACAAACAGTTTTTTTTTCAAAACTTTGAATAGGGTATATACTATTTCCTTTTTCAGTCATGAATAACTTAGTATACTCTATCATCAAGTTCTGTATGAACAACGAATACTGAATCATCCTGTATATATCACGCTGTAAACAAATTACATTTCCAGTGATTTGTAAACATTATTGCATTTATGAGTAGAAGTGTTTGAAATTATTTCCAATAAAGTTTGTCGAAGACTCAAAAGATCTCTGTGAAAAATAGCTTCAAATTTCGCATTTACAGTAACGCTTAAAAGACGTTTTCTTAAAAGCATTTCCAAATTTTTCAATGAACGTTTCCATAATATACTCTTTCAAATTATTAATTTTAAAATATTTGAAGTAATATTTCGGTTCCACTATAAGGAAACCGAAAAACGGAGAACATTTGTTTTTTCGACGGCGATGAATTGCAGCTGGCAAGACCGAATGGGGCAAGACCGAACAGCTAACCCGGACCAAAGAAATACGAAAACCAATCAGTACCGTACGAGGAAGAATGTGCGATTCTGTAATTACTCTCCCGTATACGTGCGTATACAGGTGTATACAGAGTGTCTGGGGAGGAAACGTCGAAACTTCGAACAGAAGCTCGTAAGACAATTTTAAGCATATTTGGTCTGATAAACTACTTGTATATTCCGAATGGCTGAGCCACAATAAACACTCAAAAGTTGGTTTCAAAAAATGCTTTCTAGGGAAAAAAATTGCATTACAGAAACTAATAAAGTCACACTTCCACCACTTTTTTTAATTTCTGGGTTAGCGTTTCTTTCGTAATTTTTCTTTTCTATTTATGTTAATATACAGTAGGTTTACATATTAAATTAGATTACTCAGACCTTTTGAAACGAAGAAAAACAGATATAGAAATATTACATACAACATACTAGACATAAAAAAAGATATAAAAGTTTGTGAGTTTTTTGAGCCAGATTAATCCAATTTTTGCCCAGCAGTGCTCCCAAAGATGGGCCTGGGATAAGGGGGACATGTGATGAGCTTTTTTTTCTTTTTAACTTTTATGGGCATCCTGCACATTTTTTCTTTGTACCGTTATGGAAACTGCAACAATTTGAATGAGAAAGCTACAGTTTAGTATCCCAGACTGTCTAACTTATATTTTCAGGAGTTATTTATAGACAGCCATGTTTATTTCTATTGCCATATTTATTGGTATAAATTTATTATCCCCTGTTGCAAAACCTTTTCCAGCCCCTTCCTCAAGGTTTACTGAAGTTTTATAAATATTTACAATTGTAAAATTTGAATGAAAGTATAACAAGAACTGATAATCACCATATTCACAAGAGTTAATTTTATACAAATTTTAATGTATATAATATTTCAGTACACCTTGAGAAAGAGACTGGAAGAGGTACAAGTGAAAGAGGTACATTTAAGATTTCTCATGGGATGCAAAAATAATTCTCTAATGCCTAAATTTATATTCTAAGATTGAGGCCAAAATTGTGTCATAAAAATTCTAAGCAGAATGAACAATATGATCATAAGTGGAGATTACAAGCAATTAAAATCTTAAATTCTTGTTGAAAAGACAAATTTTGGAAACAATATTAGAAGAGCTTCAACCTAAAATGAATTGAAAATAACTTAACCTTCTTAGTGAAATCTGAAGTCGTGAATAATTTTTATCATATCTAAATTAATTGTCTCCAAAGAGTTTTCTGTAATTGTATGAACAAAAGAGTAAATAAAATATGGATATTAGAACCTAAAAATATATCACCTGGAAGAAACAAATTTTATAATCTTACAGAGCCCATTATCCTAAACAAGGCCGTTACTTCACTTAATGGACATAAGCAATTTCAACATTCCTGTTATGAAACGTAATAAAAAAAATTAATTGTAAATTCTTTAAAAGAATTAGAAAATTACATGTACAAAGCCCTGGAAAATACAAGAAACAATCTCCATCAAAAATTTCCAAGTTTTAAGTGACTATGTATCTAACCCCGTAAAATTATCATGTTTTGATAGAATCATATGGAAATACTTAAATATTACAAAGAAATTTATTAAAATGAATCATAATATATCATTTGTTAAAGCTGATAAAGGAGGGGCCAATGTTGTGATTTACTCAAAACTATGTCAATAAAGTTGAAGAACAGTTTAATCATAATAATAAATATAATAATTAAGACAACTATTACTATTAAGGAAATTAATTCCTTACAAACCATTATCAAAAGCTGGAAATGCATTGGTACATTAATGATAAAGAATACAGAGATATCTACATGACAACTCTTAATATCGCAAGGGCAAATGGGATAGTTAAAGTACATAAATTGAACCTTTGTACGAGGTCTGTAGTTTCAAGCATAGGGACCCCGAACTACAGTATTGGTAAATTTGTTAATAAAATCTTAAAAACATTCTTAAATCGTGAATATGGATATACAGTAAGTAATGACTTTGTATTATTAAATGAAATTAACAATTTTAATATACCTGCGATCCATACTATGATATCTCTAGATGTTACAGCTATGTTTCCATCTATCCCTCACAAACTAATTTTGCCCTCGTTACAAACCACTCTTTGCATTAAACGGGTTGAAATGCAAATACCTGATGAAGAGATAATTTTAATTAACAAATATTTATTAAACAATATCACCTTAAAATTTAATGACAAAACTTATTTAGAAATGGATGGCACTCCAATTGATGGAAGCTTCAATAGTTTGTATTCTGAAATATTTATGAGAGAATTATAACAATCAGTTTTAAGCACACTTAATGTCTTATTCTACTGCCAATATGTAGTTGATACACTTTAATTGCTAACAAAAATGATGTAGATAATGTTCTTGAAACTTTTAATATTTATAATGAGAAAATGAAGTTTACAGATGAACATGAAAAAGATATTTGTATTCATTATTTGGATTTGACCATTCACAAAGGCAATTTCAGATTATATACTAATTGGTACCAAAAACCAACAAATTTGTGTATGATCATAAATTACAATTCAAAACATCCCTTTAAACAAAAAATTGGTATCATTTATAACTTGGTTGATAGATCGCTTAAATTGTCTGATCCCAGATTTCTCTAACAAAATTTAAAAGTAGTAAAAGAGATTTTACTAAATAATAACTACCCAATTAATATGATCAAGAAATATAAGATGATATTTTTGTAATAGACCAGAATAAACATTACTAATGATTCAAACCATTTGCCTGATTTTAGTTTACCATGTATCCCACAACTAACAAATAAATTAAACTGGTGTTTAAATACATCTAAATGCACTCATGCATTCAACAGAACATATAAGAATATCAACAAGAAAAAACAATTGTCAAGAATGTCAAAGTTAAAATCAATAAATTACAAAGAGAAAATATTGTACGTAACAAAATTTTATGCAAAAATTGTAATCTTAAATATATAGGCCAAACAAAAGTAAAACTTGCTACAAGATTAAAGAGAGAATAAAATTAACATCAGGGAAGTGATAAATAAACAACATTCCCTTTCTAAACACCAGATTGCTAAAAATCATTCAATAGATTTCCAGAATGTCGAAATTTTAGATGATGTAGATAGATATTTCCCAAAGCTTACTTCAGAAAATATATATATTACACTAAATAAATCTATGAATACTATGGTTGAGAGTAACCAAATATCAAATATTTATAATATAATATTCTAAATATAAACTTAATAATGAAAATTAACACCCAAATACAAAATTAGTTTGCCAACTTTACAAATCTCCACTTTTAGAACCAATGCTGTATATTCATATACCTCCCCTGCATCCTCTTCTTCTTTGGACTTTACCTCATACCTTCTCCTGGCCTTGCCATGCCTGTGAGGTAGCTCTTTTCACCTGGCAATTTATATACTTATTCACATTGCCAAAGCAGACTAGTACTATCCTAGATCTACAATGTTCAGAAATGAAACAGAATTTTAACCACTTTTTAACATTTAAAGAAAGGATACATCCTTTTGACATGGCCTACAGATATGTGAACCAATTTGTTCTAAACAATTTATTTTATTGTTTGATTATGATTTACATAAGGTAAGCCATCACATGTACTTGGCACATTTTATGATTAAAATTGTTTAACAATGTGTTATCTATTTTTGTGTCATTTAACTATTGTGAATATAGTGATTATCAGTTCGTGTTATAATTTTTTCAATTATAAACATATATTATATTTCAGTAAACCTTGAGAAAGAGACCAGAATGTTTTGAAATGTGGGATAATAAACTCATACCAATAAATGTGAAAATAGAAATAAAATTGACTGTCTATAAATAAATATATCCTCGGCCAATCTCCTGAAAATTGAAAGGTACAGCTTTATTTTTAACTCAGATGTGAATCAAACCTGGGGCTGCTACTCACAAAGCTAGTTGGCTGTTCATGAGTTACGCAAGGGACTGAGTTTAAATATTAAATACACAATAATTGTGCATAGAAGTAAATGAAACTGTTATAACTCAGCAAGAGTATAGAGGAATTTTCAATAAGATACACTTTTAATTAACAGTTTGAAAGACCTGTCACAAGCAGTATTAATTTGATGAAGTTTGAAAGGACAATCACGTGCAAATTGTGACTGTAATGGAGCAGTTGACACAGAAGTATAGGGAATTGAACCTCCCTATCTGCGTTCTCTTCATAGATTTTGTGAAAGCTTTTGACTTCATGTCCAAGAAAAAATTGTGGGAAATTTTGAAGATTCAGGGAATTCCAAATCACCTGATAAAAGTTATGAAAAACTTGTACAATAATAATAAAATATGATTTGAAATGAGGGTAAGAATTGGGAGAAAACAAGTGGCTATAAATTGAGTAAAACATGGATGCCCACTATGCCCTGCACTTTTTACTTTCCCATATACCTATGTATATACAGACAAATATCCATAGTATAGGGAAAGTTTTGTAATGCTGCAGAAAATCAATATCAAGATTTTGACAGAAATACACGTTTTGGGGTCCCCCGATATCGCAAAAGTGTTTTATTCAAAATGTTCGTCTGTCTGTCTGCCTGTCCGCCTGTCCGTCTGGTGTCTGTGAAAACTACTAACGCCTAACCTATGAGTACGATTTTTTTCAAATTGAAGAAACCCTTGTCGATCTGGATCAAGTCAAATCTTTGAGATTTTGAATACAACTCTTTAAAATTTGGGGGTACTTTACATAAAGCCCCCCAGACATTTTTAAAATTTTCTCAAAAAACACTCCAAATTTTTTCTATTAAATTCTTGTGAGAATAGAGTAAAATACACTTATAAAGATGGCATATGTCCGATTATCAGGTTTAATACTGAATTTTTGAAAATTTCAAAACATTTTAGGTGTCTTCCTACAACATCAAAATTGTAGATTTTTCCTTCTAGTAAAACTGTATCTCCATAGTGAGTTCTTTCATTAATGTCATTTTCTTGAAAATTTTAGTAGTTTTCATGCAATATTGTGTGCAATATGTGCAATTTTAAAAATTTACAAAAAACAGATTTTCTCAAAACGGCTCCAAATTTTTTCTTCAAATATTTCGAACAGATAGTGGTAATTGCACTCTTTAAAATGAGAGAGTTAATTTTGGTGTATTTATTTGTTTTTAAAAAATTACACAAATATACATTTTTTGAAAGATCTCTCACACCATTGATATGCACATTTCCAGCAATTTGTAGTTCTTAAACAGTTCTTAAAAAGACATTGAATTAAGTTTTTTTAAAAACTCAAAAATTTTCTGTTGAAAAGGGCTTCAAATTCTGAATTTACAGTAGCACTTAAATACCAGTTTGTTAAAAATGGCTCCAAATTTTTCAAAGAAAATACGTTGCAGATCAGTTGCAGAACATATGTTTCTAGACCGCATAAGAAGTGAAGACAGAAGCGAACTGAAAATTCTCAACCTCAACAAGAAAATCCAAGTGCAAAAAGAGAAATGGTTTCATTATATCCAACTGATAGCTGGGAGAGACTATCAAATAAGCTTCTCCAATTACACAAAGGAACTTGATATCCAGGTAGACCAGAAGAAGATGGAAAGATGATCTTCTTGCTGACAGAACAAGTGATTCAGCCTTGTCCTTGATGGTGATGATGATGATGATGATGATGATGATGATGATGATGATGATGATGATGATGAATGTTTGTTAAGTAGTCTGGCGGCATTAAAATGTATATCTTTCATTGTTGCTTATTTGTTGGTGTGTACTCTGTGGTAGTTATACTGACTCTGGGTAGAATAGTTATATATTTTGTTGTTTTATTTGTAATTTAGAGGGTTAACTGTAACTGAAAGGGAGAGCTTCCAGGGCAATAATGGTTGAAAGTTTATGTTTTAGCTCTCTGTATGTCTGGTGAGGCTGTTAATTATAGCTACATCTCAGAAATTTGTTTTGGACAATCAATAATCTATTTTATTTATACGTGATGCACTGTCTCATAGGAGAAGATGAGAGTAAATAATTATATAGTATAGTGTGAGAGACAAGTTTGAAGAAAAGTATTTAGATAAGTACCTCAATAAAAATATATTTAATTTGTGGCATAAGTTCTGTGTGTTGGATGTTCTTGATGAATGACAAGTGACTTTTGTGGTGGACCAGTATTATTTTTTTTAAGAGAAGAGCAAAATGATTCCTAGTTGAAACAGTTGGAGACCTGCAGCAATCTCTCAACCTAATGCAGAAAATTCTGAAGCAAAGCTAAACTTCACCCCCCCCCCTAAAAAAATTAAACAGTTATTGACTATTGATAAGTTCCTTGATAAAAGGAGTAAGTGTTCAAAATTCTATTCTTATTCATTCATGTCAAAATTAAAAGGTTTTTCTTTCATCCTATTGTTTCATAAATGGAAATGACTCTCCACATTCTATTAAATCATTTTATGGCATTTTAACTTCATATTGTTTAAATTTCTTAACTTTTGTGGCTCATGTCAATTATCATTTTATTGAGGTATTTGAATTTGATGATATTTCACCTTTTTTCTCCAATGTTCCAATTTTATATGGCAAGACTGCCCTCTAATAATAAGATATTTCTTTCATTGAAAGTAATATTTTATTTTGCATACTTCTCTTTTAAATTCCTCTTATACATCTATAATTATTTTTTCTTGACATGTATTAACTTTGAATTATCATCAACAAAAAGAAGTGTGAACAATATCTTTAAAGTCCTTTTGAGTCCATTCCTCCACAATTGATCTTCCATTCATGTTGTGTTATTTAATAATATCTTAAAAAAGGTTGGTTTAAGGTAAAGTCAAGAGTGCTAGAATAGTTTTGTTTCTTGTCTTTATGGATAAAGCAAGTTTCAATCTGTCTAAAACATTAAAAACTTCTCAAAACAATTTTTCTGATTTTCATAATATATTGAAAAATTACTACAGATATTTGACAGTCATTTAAACACCAATGATGCATTATACAAAACTTTCAAAATGTTCAAAATACGTTAAAAATACTCTAGAAATGCAAAATTGCTTTCTTTGACAGATTTAAATTTCTTATCATATTAGTTCCTTCGAAACGTTACTACATTATAGTAATTTATAGGGCAAGCTTGTAAAATAGACTTTTATTAAAGTATCTGTATACTCTCAAGGACATTGGCACAGTGTATTTTCACTACACAAATGAAAGCGCAAAAGTTTAAATGAAGAATCAAAACATTACATGATTTTTCAAGTGAAACTCATCTTTTATTGTTTTAATAAGACTGTGCATGTAAACAAGTAGACTCATTGCAATATATACATTGAAGTGAAATAAAATTATCAGCTGAAGATTACAATTTTTCATCTTATTTGATAACTTTTAAATGCTATTCAAAGAGTATATATGTGTTTACTTACATGATCAGAGTAAATTAATCATCTCATTATATCCATTACATAGGGTATGGTTGCAGTGAATATAACTCCATTATTTCACAAAAGCATAAAACCATGTTTTATTTTCGCAAACGCAATGAAGTTAATGTTTAATAAACCTGTATTGAATAGAAGTTAAAAATATTCAATATTTGATTCATTGACATACCTTTTTCCTTAAATTTCTAGTCAAAAAATTTTCCCAATTTTTTCTTTAAATTTCTTCTAAGAATTGAGTTGAATACTTATAAATATGTCATAGTGGCGAGTGTTAACTCAACTACTGTTAACTTAAAATTTTCAAAAATTGCAAAAGATTGACATTTTTTTATTTTTTTAGTGCTTTCCTACAACTACAAAATTGAAGACAGATTCTTCTTTCAAATTAAATTTGTTCTTAATTCTTTCAAGGTCATTAGAATTAAAAAAAAATTAGTTGTTTTGCGCAATATTGCGTGAAGTAGGTACAATATTAAAAAGTAACAAAAACAGGGAATTTTTCAAAAACGTCACCAAATTTTTCTTTAAAATTTTGGTAAGGGTAGTGCTAAATGTACTGTTTAAGATTAAATGAACGCCATTTTCCTCTTTTGTTTTTTTAAATTATAATTATAATTTTTTTGACATCTCTCCATATTCTTGTCATTTACATTACCGGTGATTTGTGTACTGCAATTATGAGTACATGTGCTTCAAATGATGTCAAATAAAGTTTCTCGAAAACTAAATTTTTCTGTGAAAATGAACCCCAAATTCCGCATTTTCAGGAACTCTTAAACGCCATTTTCTGGAAAACGGCGCCAATTGTTTTCCTTGACATTTTTTGAATTAATAGTGCTAAATGAACAAAACCACATGGCATCAAAGCCACTTTGATATATTATTTCTTTTGAAACATACAAATGTATTTTTTAATATCTCTCCCTCTGTATCTATTTATATTGCCAGCAATTTGTATGCATTATTACATTTCGAGTCCAATGGTTTCCAATGAAATTTCTCCAAACTGAAAAGTTTTCTGTTGAAAGAAAAATCATAGAAAAGTTTAGACGACATTTTACCAAAAACGGTTCCAAATTTTTCAAAGAAAATTGCCTTTTACGATCAAGTTTTTACTCTTGTATAAAATTCTCTTAGTTTTATATTAGTTCTGTCATATGGGACTGAAAAATTAAGGAAATGTGAAAAAATTGTAGTTCGGGTGGCGATATATGGCAGCTGGGTTGAGGGTAAGTTGAAACCGAGAAGCTAACCCAGACTAAAGAAATTAGAAGACTAAGAAGGGTGAAAAAGTATTTGTCATTCTGAAGCACTATTTCAGAATGAGAATTAAACCAAGTAAAATATTTACTTCAATTTGGGGGGAAATATACATTTTTGAGTTTATAGCTATGGAGAAATTTGTACATGGTACACCTATGACTACTGAGGAAATGAAATTAGCAAAATAGTTCAAAAGCAGCAATTTTAATTTGACAGAAAAAGTGCATGTCGTCAAATGAAGCATGCAAGTCGTCAAACGAAGATGGTGGACGTTAATACATAGTATAGCATCACCCATAAGAAGAACAAAACATGAAATACACGGACGGTTCCGTAAGTTTCCGGTCTGACCAAAATATCGCTTATCAAGAAGAAAACCTACTGACGAGTTTAGAGTCTTATAATTAATTGTTGTAATGCTATTAATTTGCAGCCGACATCTCATTCAGTTTTGTGGACAGAGGTACTTTAGTTGTATACCGTGTTTGAATTCTTTACGACAACGCATTGGTGCTTATTACTCGGATTAAGAAGAATGTTGTGAAGGACTATGGCTTGAAGGAATTTTTGCCGTTTTTGACAATTTTTTAAACACAAATTATGAGTATTTTTGTAAAGGCCTAGAACTATTAATATACATATGTGAAAAGTGGGTTGAAGTAAAGGATCAATAAGGTGAAAAGTTACGTAATTTTTTTTCTTTCTATCAAAAATAGAAGTTTGTAAGGTCAAAAACTTACGGAACCTACCATGTAAACGTACTATATAATATTACAAATCTGTAACAAAGTAATGCTGAAAAAATATTGGATTATTGAAAATTAATTCTTTACACAACCCCTAGTAAAAGCCGTTACGTTTAGGAGAAACAGAGCGTGCTAAATGTTCAATATTTAGCACTAGTGCTAAAAGTGAGTTGATGCTGAAATGTTCATATAAAACTGAATGCAACAAAGAGAACAAAATACTTTCATTTGATCGCATCAACTATTACTGATCTTCATGTAACATAGAATACCCAATTAAGTGATTTTTAACTTGAATTAAAATAAAAGTCAATAAGGCTGTCTGAATATTCCGCCCCCCATACCCTCCCCCCCCCATAAGTACAAGAGAACGGTGGCTCATCGGGGACAATGGTACTGGTTTATCTGATGATAACTATAAATTCCAAAAGTAATTAGCCTGCTTTTGAACATTTACATTTACTTGTGTAACAGTGTAGCCGGAAAATAATATAACTATTGAAGTTTGTCTCAATATGTGGGTCTGTTTTGAGTAAGAATGAGTGATATGTTTTCTTCGATTGTTAAAGTCATAATTATCGTATCAAACTTCCATTATGATTTTGAAACAATGTGATTTATGTTCTTAATCAATTTTATATATATTTAATGTAAAAAATAAAAAACTATACTGATCAATTACACACTACTGATAATATAGTGAACATTAAACACGTTTTTTAGTTAAATAGATTTTGAATGTTTGTAAATGTTTATTTTTAATACGTAATTAATCTGACAAGGTACCTTGTTGATGTGACCTGTAACTGCTCCGCAACGTGATTAGGCTTGAGGAGGGGAACAGGTCCGTTTATGAGGCAACATCACCCTTTCAGCCATCACAGGCCGGTTAATTCAGCAAGGGTGACTTTTATCTTAGATGCTGTCGCATCCACGGAAAAGAATGAAGCAATAATGTTTCCGTTTCTCGTAGCAAGGTTTTGTGTGACTATTGAAACCTTGTTGCGATACATGTGTTCCTTTTTTAAGTGTAGGCTTCCACAGCCTGAGTCATGATTTGTGCCGTACGGGGGACGCCGAAGGTTGAGGTGCCGACGATTTGACCATCATATCACCAGGACCATTGAGGCAGAGCCAGATGCGCCCGATCGCGTTTCTGACGGAACCCTCACCCACCGCAGGCAACCTCCGTCCCGGCCCCGCCCCATCCCTCTCCGCCCTTCCCCTCACCGCCTCGCCTATCTTCGCCCCGCCCCCATATGCCCTGTCCCGGTCCCGAAACCAACCTCGCCCCGCCCCAGCCCCCTGGCTCCCCGCCTCCCCGCCCGGCCACTCGAAGCCCGTTGCGTCGGCGACTGCACAGCGGGGGCTTCCTGACGCACGGCGGCGCGCTCGGCGCCCAGTCACGGTGCGTGGTGCAACGGCAGGCTCCGCGCCGCGCCGGGGAGGCCGACCTGGATATCCGGCAGCGTTGAAATCCGACCCATTAATTTGTAAGGCGAGAGACTCGCTGTGCCGCTGCGCTCGTGTTCGCGGGGTGCTCGCTCTTACGGAGATCTTGATGGCTCTCGGCCGAGTTCCCCAACTTTTCCACGCCACTTGATTCATTACTAGGTCTAAGTGGTTGCATCACGGGGGACATGTGGGGTATAGCGGTCAGACTGCTTGCGTCTTCCGTCAGCGTAGGCGGGGATCGATTCCTGCTCGATTCAAGGGGAATTTGTGGAGAGCAAAGAGGACTAAAGGCAGGATTTCTCGGATTTCTCCCGTTTCTCTTGCCTCTCAATTCATTCTCTCATTATTCACATCATAAACACCACCAACACCATCAGCATCATCATTACGTCTCACGCAAACGCCGCACCGGGGAGGCGCGACAACGGTCATGTTGAGATTTTTGACTTCGGAACTACATACACTTTGTCCTGAAAATTCATACAGTATGAAAATTGATTAAAAGGGTCTGCATCGATTCATGACCGTGATATAGTAAGCGTTAGGCACTCGATTTTTCCTGTTAGAATCAAATTCGCAATTTGGCATTAGGTTTGGACACAGGGAATGAAGTTTTCGGACAAATACTTAAATCTGCTTCCTCTACAACAATAGTTTTAAGTACCGGATATACTCATGAACCAAGACCTTAATAGCTCTCAGATAAGTTCCCCACCTTTTCCTACTCGGGTTTAAAACGTCTTAGTAGAGACTAAGGACCTACAATCTTCTCACCCAAGTCCTGGCTCTAGACTTAAACATAGGCGTAATGAAGCTTTCGGATGTTCAAAATTCATAATTCTGCTCCATTCACAACAGGAAATTCTAATAAAGGATTTAATTGGAACGTGGGTTAGCACCTGACCGGGCTTCCAGCCCACTTGACGTATTACTAGCATATATTTTTGTGTCTCAGTGGCCGAGTCGCCTTAGTAAGTATTGGGAATAGGAACCTACCCTATTTTCGTTCAGTGAAAACATACAACTGGACAAAAACGTAGTATTCGAATGTTAACATTTTATAATTCAACTCTCCTTACATTCGGAAAATAGCAGTGAAGTGAGTACGTATGAACAATGATTTTGACGGATGTGGCCGAATTCTTAGCCGGTTACATTCAACTTGATTTATTACTAGCATTATTACTAGATATCTATATCGATCCTAAAATATGTCTACAATTTAATATGTAGAAATGGTATTTTAGGAACAAAATCAGTTTCAAAAGGATGTTATGATCGACCTACTGGAATATATACTCTTTACATATTTGATTTTAAATAATCTTTCAATTATGAAGTCTGAAAATAATGACTGGAGAGAGTGCAATGTATTGAATTGGAAATATCAGGGGTAGTTTTATCATAGTACGTTAATTTTGCAAAAAGCTATTTTGGCCGCATTGCGGATATTTTCACTGTAATTCTGGAGCGGCTTTGAGCCCTAATATTGCAAAATAAAGTACTATGATAAAATTACACCTGATGTTTTCGTTTCTAATGAAAATAAAACCTCCACTCCATTTCCTGCTACTATGATATTGAATGTCGAAGCACCAAAGAAAGATAAAACAAGTTCAACCATAAATTATTGTAATAAGTGTGAATTTATTAGAATAGTATGAATTATTTTGCAATAAATAGATTCGTTAGAGTTCGTAGTGTTAAGAAAGGCTTACATAGTAAATAATAAATTACTAAAGTAACGAAATTAAAACTAAATTAACCATAAATTTCTGTTCTCAGGAAGCAATGTCTTTCGCAAAGCAGGACGTTATGATCAAGGAAACACAGAATTAAAAGTATTTAAAGATGGCTTCAAAAATACATGAAATGATTTAAATATTTAATAGTAAGGATAAATATCTGATTTTTTAATATTGAAGGTAAAAAGGAGGCGCGAAAGAGATCAAACTTTTGTAATATTCAAAATTCTAGAAGTTTAAATAAATCGCAACATGTACCATATTATTCAGCAAACGTTGCTCCATTCAGTACAAAAACAATAAATAAAAATTTAAAACATTTCTTAGAAAAATATTGTTAATGTACGAGGGTTGAAGCAGAAGCTATAGCAACTATTTTTTTCAAAAGAAATATTATCAGATCACACAGTTTTAATAAAGAAAAAATTAATACCTTTCTTAGAAAAATATTGTTCATGGAAGAGGGTTGAGGCAGAAGTTATGGCAACTATTTTTTTTCAAAAGGAATATTATCGGATCACACAGTTTTAATTGTCGCTTGAAAGAAATGCGGTACTAATGCACGTTCACAACAGATGGCTACGTGAGTAACCCGATTATCACAAGAGAGCTGCGAAATCAGTGGTCTGACTACCGCCGTCCAAAATTAATATATCTCGTTTTGAGCAGCGTTCAATCGCCAACATTGCCGTTCTCTATGGGTGAAATATCCGAGAATGACACAAGAAATTGGTGGAAGCAGTTGGAAATAATGCCGGAGAGTTGCAAGTTGGACAGGAGAGTTTCCACGAGAACGCATAACAACCAGTGATCAGCAACGCACGTGACGGCCTGTGAGTTTACGGGCGAATGTGTGGTAATGGAGCATAAGCCTAAACACAAGTATATAAAGTGAGGGGTCTGGACTACTTTTTTTTAACTCATTCCTCAAAAATCTTATAAAACCTTAAAAAAATACCGAATTTTGGACAGATCAATTTCGGACCATTCACAAAATCTCAATAAGCCTCAGCCCTGAAAATTCAACAAAAACGTCCAATTTTTAATGAAAATAACGGAATACATGCAAAATTATTAGATTTAATAAAATATCCTTTTATTCATTTAATATTCGAATGATCTTATTGGGTACCAAGATACTCCACTGAATTTGATACTCCTTAATGTATAAATTTTAATATATCAATAGTAATTAATACATTAGCTTGATGAATACATGCAAAATTCAATCCATTTTACTATCGTATGTTCACAAAACATTTTAATAAATGAATACTATTCCTGCTGTGAATAATTTAAGATATTTTGCAAAAACAAGTGAATTTAAATAACTTCCATTATATATATATATATATATATATATATATATATATATATATTATATATATAAATTAATATTTTATCTTTATTGTTGATAGGATTAACAGTGTCATTATGATAAATAGATAACATACGAGTATTTTTCCAAAAAATTAATCTGCGCAAAATCCGCGCAAATAATTATATTTCAAAATATAACGATTTGAACATGATCTATCCAGTAGAAATAACATTAGAAACTATACAAAAATATGAAAATTTCTTAAACACATCCATTAATGATTATACAATTGAAGAAACAAGAATAGATGTGTATTATTTAACTATTAACTAAAGAAAATATCTAATCATATTAATATTTTAATGCATGAAGACCATTTATGTAGGGATTAAAATATTAGTGGAAGTAATCATCCTAAAAAAACTAAATTGGGAAAATGCTTTAATAGATTTGATAAAGATGATAATTTAAATAATCTCATTAATAAATGCATGCACTAAAATGCAACTATACTATTAAACTATTAAATCAATTAAATCTCTCAATCACATAAACTATAAAACATATTAAACTATTCAATCAATTAAACTATTCAAAATAATCATTATGAATACAGTATTACTGTAATTCCATTGTCTCTCTCTGCACAGAGTGAAAAGCAGAGAGGGGGCGGACAGTCTACGGGTCCTGTTAGAAACGTTGTATGACTCAGGCCACAATCTCGCGAAGGAAAGTTATTTTATTCGTAGTTGCTGACGTCTATACACAACGAGAAAGTGAAACTGAGCGAAGTATCTCGTGTTGGATGATGCGAACACGTTCTCAAAAATATTATATTTTTTGTCAATAATTCCGTATACGGAGTAGTATATGATTTAGTAAGGAAAAGTATATGATTTAGTGTATGCTATAGCATACACTAAACTAACCTCTTTTTAATGGTTTCGTAAGATAATAATTATATTACACGGATGGAATTTTAATTGTTCAGCTATCCTATAGTAACCTCGCCTCCTCAAACTGCTTGAATCTGCATACATAGTACATTGTAGTATATTTATTATTTATTTGCAACTGATTTTATAAGGTAAATTGATGTACTTTGAAACGCTGAATCTATTTATTTTAATATTGATCCACAACTTTTACTGCTTTAGCAACAATGTCGACAAAGTTTCTTTAAATTTAAAATTTATTATCTTCGTTAAGCTAATTAATTAACAGTATTTTCACATCTCATTCACTAAAACTAGTTATCTTCATTGTTCGTTAACTAGAAAGTGTTACATTGTGGTACTTGTACGTCAAAGCCTACTCTACTCTTCGGCCTTTCCTTACAGTAAAGACGTAGTGGTCTTATTAAAAAAATGAGTACTGAAAAGAAAACAAAACTAGTGGTCATCAACAGCACATTTCTTGCATTGTCTCTAATTTTGCAATTTTCGAAAATTCAGAGCTTTCAACGAAAAAGAGAGCTATACCATAATTTTCAGCACGTCTTGTAAGATCCGTGGACAAATTTTGAAGAAAAAATTTAGAGCGGGTTTTGAGGAAATGTGTTTCTTTTTTAAATTTGCATTAATGTTAATCAGAAATTAGGCGAAAACTATTCGCTTTTTTTTCAAAAAATTGTACATGACCGTTTTGAAAGGTCTGATTTTTAGAACAGATTTCAATAAAGACAAATTTCTATATCTTCAATATTGTACTTTTGCAACGCTAACTCTGCAATGCAACTCTGCAAGCACCAGTTTTATACCTATCTGTAATACATACGAGGAGAAAATTAAAAGAAAAAAATTGGAGCCACGTTTGAGAATATTTTTAAAACGTAATAGAGGCTTCTTGAAAACACCTCCAAATATCAAAATATCGGTTTTGAACACGATGATCCTCGAGTCCCTTTGAAACGATCGGGTAATATCAATTTTGGAGAAAATTGTCTGAACAATTTAGCATTAAACACACATAGAGAGATATGCACTCAAACGGGCAGCAGAGAGATAGACTGACAGATACTGAGGAACGAACAGACAGATTACGTACTGATGGTCCGTTTATGACGATCTGTAAATATTACAAACTACATTTTCCGTTACGCTATTTAGTTTTGAAAAAAAATTCATTAATGAGTAAATGGTTGAAGCTAAAAAAACTTTTAAGTATTATTGATAAATCAATAAATGGTTATGGAGATAATATATAATAAATATATTCAATCATCCATAGGCATGTTTGTATGGGAATATAATTTTTATTTTGAAACACTTATTATTTTTAATATATTTTTCTGAATTTTACTTTTTGCTAAACCTCTGCAAATAGAATGATAAAGAGCGCCGACCTTGTTGCTCTAAGGTTTGCTTGCGATCGGATTCCACGTAAGGCGTAAATATTTTCAAATGAGACCAGAGGAGCGTTTCAATCCTGCGTATTCTTTTCGCCATAATACGCCCACTGGCAATTGATTCTTACGAAGAAGAAGGCCCTTGTAGGCTTCCTAGGGGCCGACAGATGACGCGCAGCTGGCGTGGGGCAACACTGAAAAGGTAGCCTACTCAAAAAATGGAGAAGACTTACAAGAAAGCCTGTGCAATTTTGTAACACATCTGATTTGAATTTTAAATTAATAAAGTTTTTGATTGTTTTTTAAAAATAAATAAATGATGATAAGTGTTAATTTTTGTTTTTATACAAACATAGAATAAGCGATTGTTGATGGATTTAGCAATACTCGTTAAAATTAGTCAAGTTCACTTCGAATCCACTTTGTTCTGCAAATTTGAGAAAATAATTTGATAATTTTCACAATCCTAATAATACAATTCGTCAGATCCGTAGTCGATCTAATTTCCCTGTTATAGCTTGTATTGCCAATGCGACATCCCCCCAGAGACCCCCCTTTGGCGAGCGGCGAGCGGGCGACTCGTTCAGCCCAGGAGCGCGAAGCAGCTCGTTCGACCAGTATGGTGAACACCCTTGCTCCAGAAAGATCTAGACCAGTCATCTAGTTTAGAAATACATCAATTTCTCATTTAATGGAGAATGGGCGAGTAGGTGGACTTTACGATAAAAAGGATAAAACAGTGATGTGCATTGTTTGGAAAGCATTAGCAATAAACCTATCTTTATTTCTTGTCGCAAATGAATTGATTGTTTACTGTTTTATATTATCAAGAAACATTGCGGCTGCAAAAGTAACAATGATAAGTACTTATGTTCCGTGCAATATCTTGTACACATCCTATGAAATCGGTGATAGAAAGGAAGAACGCATTACCAACAAACAATTGTTATCTAAAAGTTGCTTGAGTCCTTTTCAATGTAACATAAAAGGTTCATTTAAGAAATATATGATATAGTAATGTAGTTTCATCCTAATATATAGAAATTAAAATGAATATAGGAACATTAAAAGTTTTACCTGAGGTCAAACTGGGTCAAGTAACGAAAAAAACCAACAAAAAATAATACCTCACTAATAAAACTTGGAAAATATGTGAAAATGATATAGTACGCCCTTAATAAGTGCAAAATGGCATATCTAGAAGACTGAAATTATCCAGCAAATATTCAAGAAAATATTAACAAATTAGTGATCGTCCAAAAGGACCTCAGATATGGTAACGATGTGAGAGATCTTTCAAAAAAATTATATTTATGCAGTTTTTTAAAAAAATACCCCACGCCTTACTGAAGAGCGCAATAAGCACTAACTGTTCAAAAATTATGAAGAAAAAAATTGGAACCGTTTCCGAATTAATATGCGGAATTTTGAGAGTTTTCATAGAAAGCTGTTAAGTTTTCGAGAAACTTGATCTGACATTATTTAAAGCACATATACTCATAAATACAATAATGTAAACAAATCTACGCTAATATAAATATTAAGATGAGAGACAAGCCAAAAAAGTTCATTTTTGTAATTTTTGAAAAAACAAAAGAATATATCAATATGGCGTTTATGTCTTCTGAAGAGTGCATTTAGCACAATTCCTACCAAAACTTTAAGGAAAAAGTTTGAAGCCATTTTTAAAAAAAATTTGTTTTTGAAATTATTTAAAATTGCACAAATTGCACGCAACATTGCCTGAAAACTACTAAAATTTTCAAAAAAATATGAATGTCCATAGTGAAAGAACTTACTACAGAGAACAAATTTAATTGAAGGAAAAATTTCTATCTTCAATTTTGTAGTTTTGGGAAGACTCCGCAAAAAATTCATACTTTTGAAATTTTTGAAAATTTAGATTTAACCGTGAAAATCTGACCTATGACACCTTCATAAGTGTACCTTGCTTCATTCTTACAAGAAATTTAAAGAAAAATTTGGAGCCGTTTTTAAGAACATTTTGAAAATGTTCCAAGGTCTTCACAGAAAGTACCCAGAAAGTTCAAAGAAAGTTTTTCAAAATCTCAACTGTCTCTTCGACTGGAGTCAGATGGACAGGCGTTTCTTCAATTTGGAAAAAAATCCTTCGCATGGTGTAGGTGCTAATGGTGTCCACAAACGAACGGACAGGTGAAAAAAAAACAACACTGGAAACCTAAAAACGTGTATTTCCTTTGATATCTCGAAATTTATTTTCCGCAGCATTACATAACTTTCCCTATTTTACGTATATTACTCCGCATATACGTACGTATACGGGAAAGAAAATAATAGTCATGGAATGTTGCCATGGAATATTAACTATTTTACAATACAAATAAGATTTGATTTGAAAATAAGGAAATGCCACTTGCAATACTTGACTTTGGGTTCTCTAACGAAACTATCTCATGGTAAACTCTTCCGAAGTAAGTGCATGGTGACAGAGGAGAAAGAATATTGCAGCTATGTAGAACAGAGCGCGGAGCGCGTTCTCTTGAATACAATTAATCAAGTGAAATACCAAGGTCTCTACATTTCAGTGTTCTTCGGATGTATCCAGCCTTCGAAGATTATCAATGTCACCAGTCGCCAGCCAATAACTGCTCCCATTATTCCCGCGAAACTCTCCTGCAGGGTCAACGGCTGTGTCCAAGCACTCTGTGAGAAAATGGTGAGAGAAAAGTGCATACTTCGAATTTTTCAAATTGTAACCACGGCTCTCTAACAGCGGAGAACTTCTCCGGAGGGAAACTACGCTACGTGCCTATTGTCCCAACCTCAGATGGCGACTTGTGAAGAAACAAGGCATCAAAGCGAAACTGTTGAAAACCGTTTGAATACTTTAATTGATTCAATGATTATTTCGTGTTTTCGGGCGCGGTACATTTACTGCTAAGATGCTATGAATGAGATATGCTAATGAGATATGAGTTTTACATCACAGGAGGTGGTGGGTTTCGGTGCAGCCTCACATGTTGGCTTGCGGGACCTGCTTCTCTCCTCCAAAAATCTTTGTCAGCGGGGCACATCCCCTGCCGCGACAAGCTCTAAGCTCCCGCCTCGTCTCCCGGTATGTGTGATAATGCAGTACATGTAGAGCACGCGTGTGCAAGAGCAGAGGGGGACAAAAACGAAGAAATAAACACCGCGTGCGGTCCGTGACCTGTTTTATTAGGTACTGCTGGGATATTCGCCTGGTATTGAACGGAAAAACTACCCATCATAGAGACAGCCGCTAAAATTCTCCTCCAGGGAGTGGATGAATTCGGCCCAGTTATCTAAGTAGGGTATTATTTATCCTGAAATATATTGCTGGATGCGTAAGCCGATGAAATAGTTACAGTCTTTCTTTCCAAACTTTGGGCAGATTTAACCTCCCGTACGTTACATACAGTTTTAATTGAACCCTTCGTACCGACTTAAGTGGCTCGGAGTAGCAATTGCTGTCACTGTAATGCCTCTGAGCGGGAGGTAGTACGGTTCGAGTTCAGAACTTTCCACACTAGCTGCATAGCTAGGTTAAATCAGCCTGACGGAGAACTCTAGTGGTCGGTTGCCTTGATCGGTAGTTTTCGTGGCTTCTGCGGTCAACACCAGGCGAGTTCCGGGTACTCAAACAAACGGGCCTCTGACAACGCACGATCTATCCTACCTTTTTCTTGCTCTATCCTCGCCCCCGTGGCTGTAAGTTGCACATATACGCTAGCTATTACGTCTCTAGACGTAGTGATGGAACCAGTTTTTATGAAATTTCTAAACAAAAATTAGTTTCTTGGTTAATATTTCACTCCCTCTTTACATTGAACCATTTTGTGACCGGAAACTCGTATAATTCAAAAAAGTTCACTTTTTTAGCCAAATATTTTTTCTAAATATTTTATAGGGAATTACGATTGAAAACTATTAAAATTTGTTTTACCATTGATAATATAATTTTCTGACAATGATCACCTGTGAACATGAAGCTGGTGTTGAATATAATGAAAATCAGTATTTGTTATCTGGTATTTGAAGGCTGTTTTATTTTAAATGCTTCGGAATCATTACTTTAAATTATATAAACAATTGTTGTATGAACATTTTGAGCCGTGTCTTCCAAACTTTCAAGTATTAGAATCTAATTTCATGAATTGCGTTTGGCTTGCATGTTGCTCCCTGATGATGCCGAACTGTAGAAGTGAGCTAAACTAAACAGCGGCCTTCGATGTACCAATTCCATTTAGTGCACTTCTCTCTCGCATATTCCTCAAATATGATTAATTATATTAATTTTGTGTTGCGCCTTACGGTACAATTATTTCTACACTCGGTATAATAGGAAATCTTTAGTACGCTGAAAAATGTTTGTTTTGCCTTTGTTGCACAGGATAAATGATGCCAGATGTCAAGGTATGTGTGTAAATTGATGAAATGATTTAACTTCTGGTATATGTTTTTGTAAACTATTACACTCGTGAAGTAAGAACAAATGCAAATTAATGTGCCCCACTCCACCAGACATGAATATCCTTCATGTAGTTTTCACTAAAGGATTTCACTGAGTTCGCTTTTTTGGCGCCTTAATGTCCCCTAGTGGGTTCATTTCATTGCTATTTTACAGCGTTGTTACTTTCTATCAAGGAATATTTTTACTTATTTTTAATGACTCGTTCTACATAACTTTAATAAATACTACAAGATCCTTTAAAATTCTCAGGCAAAGCTTTCAGTGCTTGTGAACTTTAATGTGTTACATTTCGTTAGGCAGTCCTGATTTGACTTCGATTACTCAGTCAAACTCGACTGAAAAATGGTGATCGAACGAAAAAATCCCAGAGTTTTGAAACTCGGTATGATTTTGTTGGTATCTACTGCATAACATACTAAAAAACCTGAAGTGTGTTGGTGAACCGGGGGCGGAGCGGTAGTTTGAAGTTGATTTTCCGAAGTTCTGGCGTATATATCCATGACTATCAATCCCACAGAAAATTATGTTCTACACAAAATTAAAGTAAATTAAATACAATTTTCTACAAAGACGTTTCTATCATGTATCTATTTGGTATTATTTTTATACGGGAGATAACTAGGGCATTGTCTTAAGCAAAATCAAGAACTTTTCTAGCTTATACTTCTAAAACGGTTAATTTTACAACAAAACCTTACAGAAACTTTTGTAGAAAATTGTATTTACTTTAATTTTATGTAGAACATCATTTTCGATGGGATTGATAGTTATGGAGATTTATACAAAAAACGTCGAAAACTTCAAAAGCCCGCCCAGCCCCCGGCTCATTCCCTCAACGTCAAGATTTTTGGTATGTAATGCCAAACCAACAAACTATCAAGCTAAGTTTTAAAACTCTTGGATTTATTTACTCAATTTGTCTAATTTGACTCAACTATGAAACGATTCGGCGGGCGAGACGTGACGTGACGGAACGTAACGAAACGTAACGCAACGTAACGAAACGTAACGCAACGTAACGCAACGTAACGCAACGTAACGCAACGTAACGCAACGTAACGCAACGTAAC
>BOPP01000112.1:3928230-3959387 GCA_017312745.1 Gryllus bimaculatus | reverse complement strand
ATGACGAACGGGAACGAGACCAGGAGACGGGGAGACGAGCACCAGACGGAGACCAGACCGAACGAGACGAGACGAACGGGGACGGGACGGAGACGGGTGACGCGGAGAGACGGGACGGGACGGCGTCGGGACGGGTCAGGACGGGTCGGGGGCGGGACGGGAAAGACGGGGCGGACGATGGGGCGGCGGGGACGAGACGATACGGAACGAGACGAGACGCAGACGGACGAGGACGGACGGGACGGGACGGGACGGACGGGACGGACGGGACGAGACGAGAACGAGACGAGACGGGACGACGGGACGGGGACGGAACGGCAGCGGAGGCGCCGGCGGCCCGCCGCCGCCGCGCCTGCGGGCACCCCTAGACGAGCCCAAGCCGGCCCGGCGGGCGGGCGGAGCGGGGCGGAACGGCGTGGAGCGTTTTTTACGCTGTGGCCTTGACCCAGTGGCGCGGCGTGACTCCCGCCGCCTTCGTTATCTCCGCCTCAGCCGACGCAAGGGTTGAGGTGGTTAGCAGAGGGGCCGCAGCCTCCCACAGCGGGCGCGCCACACTCCCTCCTCCAGGCAACCAAGTTCACAAGTGAACGAGTGAGAATGTTGTTATTGTTAATATTGGCTGCACTAGTTTCCTCAGAAATAGGACACGATTTGACAATATGACTTCTAAAACAAAGCACGGACAGAACGTCAGTAAAAGGAACCACATCGGGGTTCTTGGCGTGCACTGGGTCAGAGTCCTTACGTCCCTTGTAAAAGGACAAAATCATGAAGCCTGGACTCTAAGCAATTTAGTACATGGATTAAGTTATTGCGACAATTTCGTGCATCTTGGGTTGATCATACATTTTCCCTATGGTAAAATCACCCTTTATCAGTTCAGTTCGTACGATTTTATGTATATATTTAAAAAATAAGGAAACATATTCACAGAAGAAAATTAATAATGGGCAGAGTTCACGTCAGGAATCAGTGCACTCGGCTGATCAGTCACAAGAGGCTGAGAAATCAGTCACAGGAGGGAGGTGGCTACACAGAAGCATCGACTTCCCAACTTTTAGACAGGTGTCCTTGCCTTAAAAAAGTACATTCAAAATTTATGCGAGAAAGCACACGAGAAACCCAATTAAAAAAATTACTAGCGCAAACCATACAAATTTATGGACGATTACAATTCCTAGCTCGCATTGGGCTATTCGATATTTCTGAACAGCGATAGTATGCAGTACTGCGCAGTATTTCCCTTCTCAAGCGTTTTGCTCGCGTTGTAACGGTCGTTGTGTGCAGAGATATCTCGTGCAAGCTCTTATGCATCCGCGAAAGTGGTCAAACCATTTAACAACGTTGTTACGAAGTGGAGAAGGATGCTGATGTTCCTCGTAGCCTCGGATATTGAATCCTACCTTGACGCTAACAATTTTTTCTTATTTGAATTCGAAATTGTGACACTTGTGTGATCTAACGGTTCTGCTCAAATCTAAAGTTTAAAATCATCCAATTAAGTTATTTAAACGCTAGAAATTTCGGCTAAATCTTTGTAGATGGTATTTAATATTGAACCTGATATAATAGAATTTCAACAACCGTATGTAAACTTGTCTTTGTCCGTCGAATATTCTTTTTTTTTGTGTGATTTCATTAAGATAATTTTCATGTCAAAATGACTTAGCATTCGGAGCAGCAATGACGTGATGATCAATGAACTTCATGAGATTGCATTTGCATCACAACTCTTACGAGACGGCTTGGTCATTCATTTATTTCATTGTTCCCTACACCTTAAACACGAAGAAGTCCTCCAATAAAATAAGAAGATCATAAACGTTCTCGAACATCCAATAACGTTCGAAAGGCCATTTCCTACAATCGTTCTTTTTCATGCGGTGTATTAATGAAGTTCTCTTTGCTTGCTTCAAGAACTGCAATTCACGACTAGAGACTGAAACCGCCGTCGCCCTTACCGCAACTAAGGACATTAACTAAAGACATTTGTATAAGTTAGGCTTATTAAAATAGTTATTATTTTAGTTATAATTTTATTATAATTGTTATTTTTTTATTATTAGTACTGTATAGTATCAAGAGCTTAAGCATTCATATTCTACCATCATGCTTGTCCTCTCTAACGCAGTAAGCGATTTGTAAAGTGTATTACTTAATAGTGTAATTATATTCCTAATTTTTAAGTCACTAGTATCGTTTCATAAGCTTTTTATTACTGAAACTGCTTGAATGTAGCGTCGACGACGCTATAAAAGTTATATTTTAAAAGTATTTTTATGTGTAGAAAATTTATTCCATTCTGTCGCATAAACCTCTACAACTACATTTGATTCTTCTCCGGAATAATTCGATTGCGACTGTGCGCGTCCGTCCAGTCGCGGCGCAGTCTCTACCTCTGCTACTAGATGTCGAGGTGCACGTATGGTCCACGATCTTTGGTCTCCCTGCCCTCTAGGCCCTCGTCAACCCTCGGCACGGCAAACAAGACCGACGACCGTCGACCGCGGCAACCTGGGACACAAAGAGAGTCTTACATGTGCTCCTCCCCTCTGCCTTCCCTTGTGTGTTTCTCTCTTCTTCCATTTTTTTGCATCTCCTCACCTTTTTATTTTTTCTCTCTCCTTTTTTTCTTTCTCTGCTTCCTTACTTCAGTTCTCTGTTTCTCTTTTATGAAAATTGTTCCTCCATCTCTGTCTCTCTCTCTGACACACTCTCTCTCCCTCTCTTCATCTGTTCTTCTTTGCCTGTCCCTCTGTTTGTTTCCTTACGCATCTTTGTTTCTTACTATAATTCCCTCGTCTCTTTTTTTATTCATCGCCTACGTAGCCTCTAATGAACATAAATATATCATATTTTGTACATTCACAAGAAATAAAGATATGTTATTAAAACTAAATAAATGTAAAACAACGATAATTTTATAATGAATGAAATTTTATAATATTTCTAATGAATTAATCTTATATTATTCGTAATTCATAAGTGGATTGTGTCGTGTCGTTCATTTCGTTCATTTCAGTCATTTCATTCATGTTAAACAAAAAGCAATAATGAAGAAACTTAAGAAAAAAGCTTTTTAAAAAAGGTCTGTAAAAACTAATAAATTTAGTTGAAGTGCAAGATCGACCCTGTTGTAATAGCAAAAATTAGAAATACCAAAAATTAAAACACAATTTCATAAATAATTTTATTAAAAAGTTAAATTTATTTTAATGATGTGTCCTTTATTAGTTGATAAACTTTAAGATAATAAATTGATATTCATTTAATCTATAAAACAAACCAGAAAGAAAATTTTGCCAATTTGTTTCTCTACATGCGTGCCAGTTCCTTTCGTTCGCATTCAATGAGCTGACAAGCATACATATTCGTGAGAACGGCAAATTCTGGATAGATGTACATCCGTGGAGCCTTGTCAATATTTAAATCACAAGATATCGATTTGCTCAGAACTTTTTCTCTTTACTCATGTGGAAAGTGGGAGAAATTAAGAGACGCTCAGTTTGTGGAGCATGGGTTCCATAGGCTCCTGGCACTTATCTGATTTTAGATATCTTGAAATAATATGCTTCTACGTTACATTGAGTATCTGAAACTGGCAAACTTCTTTGTATTTTTCTGGATGTCAAAATAAATATGAATGAACGCACGAAGAGTTCACACAAAAGAAAGAAGCAATTCATACGAGTAAATACGAAAAAATAGTTTAAAACATTTAAATCGCCGCTAGAGAGCTCAGAAACTTCATAGAGCCTGAAAACTGCTTCTGTACAGCAATTTTAAACACTATATAATGAAATTTTATTTTACATATTTCCTATTTTTTCTTACATATTTTGAAAAAAATTAATACATATATGAACAGGTCTGCATATTTTGATTTTTTTATTACAATATATGCCATTTCCTTTATAAACATCACACTGCTATGACTTCGGCTGAGGAAAATGATGTAACAATGTGTGATATTCTTACGTTAAAGATTCAACAGAATAATTTACCGAAAAAAACGTTTTATAATTTAAAAGACTAAATAATCATTTAAAGTCTTTTCCATGTTATTTAGCTTTTTACCGTATATTATTTTTTAATTTCGTATTTTCGTGTACAGTAACATTTCTACGTTTCCATTGTCCTTGCCTACTTTCAGGATGACAGTATTATAAGTTTCATCTTGAAACATGTTACTCTACCTACATGGAATACCGTATTATGAATTCTTACAGTTTTGCCCTAATTTGTTTTTTCATTCACATGTTATTTACTTTCAAATAGTCCGGTCATTTCGGTAGAGAGTTTGTTAAACCCCGTATTCCCTCGTGAACGAGCGGTCAGGGATAACCGGCAGGAGGAAGGGTCAAGGAGTTCAACACCGGAAGACTGCGTGGGCTGAACGAGCGCTGTGCGAGTGCAACGTCCGGGTGAAAGTAGGCATCCGGCGCGGCGAGGTGTGGCGCGGCATGGTCGACCCGCCGCGCCGACGCCGACGGAGAAGACGGGCGAGCGATAGGTGGGCGAGCAGTGGCCAGCCGATTTCTACCTCTGCTCTGATTTATTGTCGGCGATGCGCAACTCATGTGGCGAGCTGCCAAGTGGCCCGAACGCGCCCCATAAGTTCGTTTGTGGTAAGGACCTCGCCGAGCGAGTCATGCCTTAACGCATCCAGACGCGAGTCTGCCCCTCTAAGTACGGCCCGTTAACTAGCTGGGATGCGAACGAAGGTGCTTGGCGACTCAATCGCCGATCAGACGATGTGGGGGCGAGCGCATGTGGGCGAGCCGCTGGGCCGGAGCCGAAAGTGGGCGAGCCGGTGGGCGAGCGAGGGGGCGACGAGACTGCGAGCGAGTGGGCAGGATTCATGCGCGAGGCGAGTGGGCGAGCGAGTGGGCGAGTGCGATGGCGAGCGAGGCGTGGGCAAGCGAGTAGCGCGAGCGTGGGGCGAGCGAGCTGGTCCTGCGAACAGTGGGCGAGCGCAGTGGGCGAGCGAGTGGGCGAACGAGTGGGCGAGCGAGTGTGGCGAACGGTGGGCGAGCGAGTGGGCGACGCGAGTGGCGAGGCGAGTGGCGAGCGATTCCGTCCGTCGAACGAAGTGCGGCCGGGCCGGGCGGCCCCCGAGGGTGGGCGGAGGGTGGGCGGCGGGTGGGTGGGTGGGCGGGCGGCGGGCGGAGGGTGGGCGGAGGGCGGGCGGGCGTAGTGAATGCTCGTGCGGGTGGTGCCCTGCTCGCGGGCTTCCCCAGCGCCACTTTCGCTGCTGTGACTTGCGTCAGCGACGGGCGCCCAGCGCGGCGCCTCGCGGAACTCTGCGGAGAGACTATGACCAACAGATGAAATCGCACCGGTCCTGTTACAGGAAAATCCTATCGATAAAAGAAAGAGAAAATATATGAAATTATATAATATTCTGTGTAGAATCATTGCACAAAAAGTGATTCTATACAATCATTCAAACAAGAATGGAACAGCCATTTAGAAAGAATGGAGCAAATAGGCTATCTAAACAAGTGCTTCAGTACGTAGAACGCAAGAAGGAGTTAAGGAAGACCACGTAGAAGATGGTTCCATGTGTGAAGACGAAACAGGCAGCCGTCTAGTCTTAGACGTGCAGAAAAAGATATAATATATTTGGTAGTAATTGTCGTTTAAATGAAAAAAACATACAATTAATAAATTGTTCAGGCATTCAACCTACAGAAAGTTTAATGTAAGATAAACGGTGAAAGTTTTTGAACAATAATTCTGAATAAAAAAATAATTGATTACATTCCTACAACACCGAGAACGTGTTTCCTATATTCTGATTTTTTAACGATTTTGTAGTTTATACCTTTTAAAACATTTTCAAACTAACACGGGAACTGATAATACAGGGCTTTATTTATTGGTGGGCTGAATGGACCGGAGATTCCCACCATTCAACAACCTCTAAAATTAGGTTTCGAATTATTTCAGATTTAAAATGTTTCAATATTTGATGCATTTTTTAACATTGATGCTTAAAATCTCGTCAAACATAAATAATTTTATCATAATACTGTAATATTTTAATATTCAATGAATTATAATAGTGTTTGTTAGGAAAATTTATTACTCGCAAAAACAAGCAAACGTTTGCAGTTTTTAACATTTTTTTAAAATTATGAATGCAATTTATAAGAAAAAATTGTGAATAATATATTGCAATATCAACGTTAGTATGCTTAACAGAAAAAATATAAATTTCTGGCAATGAAAATAAAAAAAAACTAGAAAATGTAAAAATTCATTAGGTAATAAATAAACCAATTAATGCTTACTTACTCTGATAAATATTTTACTAGCATGATGAAAGGAGGCACCCGCCAAACTTCTGCCTCGCAACTTTCAATAACCAAAATATGGCCTTCAATAGTAATATTTCCAACCCTCATCTAATGTTTGCAGTACTGTCTTGATGAGGATGGGCCAAACGGCGTTGGGGAATCAGCACATCGCTCGAAGAGTAAACGGGATTGAGAACAGGTAGAGGAAAGAGAACAGCGTATGATACTAAGATAATATCTGCAGTAAAAGGAAGAAATGACAGACCAAAGCAGTGGTCCTCTACAAGTTTCATAGATAAAGATAATATTACGTACGTTAATACTAATAATACTGGAAATGAATTCCTTTTGAAAATGCATTTTATTTTTTATTTTAACATTGTCAATATATTGTAACTATCTCCATTTGTTTTAGAGAACTTATTATCCCTCTATATGAAATCAAGAACTGATGTCAAATATTTTTATTTTGTAAAGAAATAGTGCACGCCGTCAATTCGTTTCCACTTCCGGTTTTCAGTACAATAGGACAACAAAAAACGTTTCATTCATGAAATTACTTCATGGCTAATTCAGAGTTCTTTCTTTTTAATCATTACGTTCTCATCTCTTTCTTTCTACGTGTCTCTCTCTTGCTCTTTCTTTCTTCACGCCACATTTTCCTCTTTTCTTTTTTGTTGGTTCCTACAAGGGACGAGTTTTTAAATACTCACTGCATTCCTTTCCACTTTCTTTTCTTCCTCTGTTATTTCCATTTCCTGTAGATCATTATTTATTTGGTTCATTTCCTAATTGCGGATTGTTTGGTCAAGTAGGTTAGAATGCCTGCAGACAATGTTTTTTTCAAGTGATTTCCTTTCATTTGATGAGTTCGTATCATGACATAGAGAAATATATTCGCCTGAGAACCTCAATTTTGCGAATACTCAAGCTAGTTAATTCACACGACTCTAATAAATAATCGAAACATACCTGTATTGTCTGGCTCGAAAAAAGTCTTTCATGACGTAAAACCTATTAAAACATTAGGTCACTGAGATGGAACGAGGGCAAATGTGTTCTCCATATTTTTTATTTCATTCATTTCGTATTATTTATTTTCATCATATTGATATTTGTGAAACCTTATAAATATAATTAGCATCCAAAATTTCATTTTCTTCAAATTATTGCAGTATCTAAATTTTGAAAGAATCGATGAATGACTAACAGCAGGATGTAGAACACTTCGGATTGTGAATGTCGTTTTATATAGTAGTGTACACTTATTAATTCGAGTATGAAACACATAGTAAATTAATATATTACATCCCGGTGGTATTAATGATCTAAGTTGAAAATTGAAGACTAAATGCTTCAGAAATGGCTATGTGCTTACCACACGTACCCCGTAACCCACGACCGCAATGCAGGGAGCTGCTGATAGGCTCGTAAATAGCTGTTGTGTCGAAGTACATACATACAAAATGATTTACAAGTTCCAAATCCAGAACAGGAAAATTGCAAATATCTGCGACTACGTCCTGGTGGCCTTTTAAGGTTGCAACCCGCCAAACGCTCTTGTTCGGCAAAAAGTGTCGTGGCCTTGCCACAGGCGCGGCTACAACACTTTTGCGGTGAAACACTTATCCGTAAATTGCACTGTTGATTGATCGTAATTGAAGTGGCCGGGACACAGTCTAAAAATTACAAAAGTCGGAAAGGATGATCGAGGAACTGTGGTTAATCAAATCACTTTCAGTTCAAGCTGCGAACAACTGATTCATCAGTTCCACAAGCGCTGACCTCGTTTCAAGACCACCGTTGGGAGGCCTCCTTCAACAATCCACCTCGCAGCGGCACTTTTTACTTTCAAACTGGCAGCATGCTTCTCCGTGTAAATCCGCGTAAAATATGAGGCAACGTTGCAACAAAATAGCATATTTTTTCTCCTAACTTTTGTTTTGTCAGGGATATAATCCTCATATGTGAAGTTCGCGTGATTTAATAAAAAATATTTTGAAGATACCGCTATTGGGTATTCGTGTCACACTGACTATAAGTCTGAATAACGGATTTTGCGTTGATTTTCTTTACAAATCAACTTTTATCTAAATAATAAAAAATAAACACAAAATTAACTTCTATGGCTTTTTAAAAATATATGTTCCTAACTTTCACGTAACTACATTATGAGAAAAATTAACACTTAGTGAGATTCAAGAATCACCTAAGAAGAATAATTACAATTTAGTTTGAGTATTTTTTTCTTATTGCAAAGAGATTTCCATAAATACCCTGTTAAATAATATTTAAATCGGAGTCATGATTGGAAGAGGATATTTCATACTTAGAAATAAACAATTTTTTTATTTCTGAAATAATTTAACTTACTTTCCGAACCTGAAGAGCTTTATTTTTTACCATTACTAATACAAATATAAATAATATTTTTAAGAGGTGGTTTAAACGAATGAAAATACTTCAACTGTCTCTGAAAGTCATAAAAATGTGTATTGAAGAAAGTTCTTTCCAGCGATACATCATTATTTTTACAAACCGACAATAATAGCAAATAATTACATAGAGGTATAATATACCACAAAAAATACAAATAATTATTATTAAATTCTATAGCGAAATAAAGAATTTTTTCATGTTCCACTTCATTTCATGATCGTATTTCATGCACTTTCCACTTCTTTACATGTTCATATACCTCATAATTCTTTATTTCGTCGTCGTTATCCGCCTTTTCTCGCCACGCTGTCATACAAAAATAACCAAGACATCCTCGGTCTCGCCTTCATTTCGACATTTGGGAGCCAGCACATTTGTGTATTTTTTTCGGCCATCGTCGTTCTTCGTCCTAGTTCGGCATGTCGCGTCGGCGTCGGTGGGCTGGCTGGCGAGGTGGGCCGAGAGCGGCCCCGATCGCCGGCGCTGGCGGCCTGCCAGAGGCACGAACAGACCGAGCGAGCGAGCGCGGGCGTGGCAAGGCCCCCTGCGCCCCTTTGGCACGCGCCCCCGAGAGTTTCCCTGCCGCACCTGCCCCTTCATTCACTCGTACTGCCAGCGGACATCAAAATGCTGCTACGGCCATTATTCTTATGGTAGTTTTCCGTGGTTTCTCCGATCAATACCGGGCGAATGCTGGAGCAGCTCCCTAACAAACGGGCCACTGACCCCGCGCGATCTTTCCTTCCTCTTCTTAGTCCTACCCTCGCCCCTTCCTTAAACACACACTTACATGCACTACACTACCACACATGCCGGGAGACCAGTCGAAAGCTTTAGGCTCGTCCCGACTGGGGCGATGCCCCGCTGGTGGGAGATAGCTGTTTGAGGAAATTCCCCTAGCCAAAGGAAGGTCGGCACTGGATCTCACCGTCCAGGGGAAGATCACCGCCGCCTCTCAAGGAAAAACAAGCACTACATTTACGGAATTAGAGACCTCAGTAGTTGACGCGCACTAACAATCAATTAATCTTCCACGATTCTTGTGTAAAGTAATTTTACTAATGCTATTTTCATTTTTATAAATAATACATAAATAAAATTTGAGTGTGTGTGATTTCAAGGTAAATGCTCTTATAATATTTTATATTTATTTAGATGAAATAAAACCAATACTTTTGTTTTTTATGATTTTTGTCTGCCTGTCCGCGGTAATCTCTGGTATGGCTCAACCAATTTTAATGCAGTTTTCATTGAAAGGTGGAGGGTTTTGCTGGGCATAACTTACTTTTTCAAATTATTAATTTTTCTTACACTTTATGTAAGAAAAATTAATAACTTGAAACACTATTCACACAAACACATAAACACTTTTCTTTAAACGTTGTTTGTGTGTTTTCATACAAATCCAAAGTTTGTTTCCTACCTTACAGACATTTTGAACTCGTAACCTTAAAATTAAATAATTCTCATGTGCATTATACTTCCTAAAACTACCTCCAAATTTCCTTCTTCAAGATATTTCAAAAAATTATTCCTATTCTCATTTTCTACTCTTTAAAGTAATATTTAAGTGCGTACTTTGTCATTTCTCGCCATTATTTCGTAAACAGTGAGTAAAATTACCCAAGTCAATTAAATATTTCTACAAGCACGTACATTTTCCTACTCAATGAATTTTGTTTCATTTCAAAGACGAAATTAGACTTTAGTAATTCAAGGTTCAAATTGTTAATGGACGTTTTTCAGGAGTATGCATGTTCAAAGTTTCAAAAATACAGTAGAGTGCAAAGTGTACAGTAGCAAATGTGGCAGGGCGGAACAGGGCTCAGAAGGTGATATACAGGAAGTTGGGGTGGGGCACGGCAAAGAAGCGTGGATGGAGCTGGGCGGGTGGGACTGAGCAGGAAGAGATCGTATGTGGCCGGAAAAGTACGGCACAGAACAAGGACAATATTTTCTCAAAAACAGCTCTGAATTTAGTCTTTAAACTTTTTTACGCATATTTCTAAATGCACTGATAAATATGTCATAAACGCCAATTTCTATTATTTTTTTATTTAAAAAAAGAAAATATATTTGATTTACATATTTTTCACGGCGTTAATGGACGTATTTATACTTGACTGATATTGTAAGTACAAGTTCTTGAAATTATTTCTCATGAATTTTCTCAAAAAACAAAGTTTTCTGTGAAAATGAGCTCAAAATTGCACATTTTCAGAAGGTCTTAAAAACTCTTCAAAAATGGCTTCAAATTTTTCAATAAAAATTTGCATATTGGACAGGGTTTAACTTCAGAAGTTCATAATATTCAACATTTTAACTTAGAAGTTAATAATATTCTATAACATTTGTGTAATATTTTTAAAGTAATATTTCACGTTTACCATTTGATGGCCAGAAAAGTTGAGAATATACAAAGAACAGGCTTAAGTATCAGGTAGGAATAGGTAGGGCAAAACCGACAAGGTACTCTAGACTAAATAGATAGTAAAACTAACTATTACGAGAAAATTGTGCCATTCTGCAACACTAGTTTTACTTTAATCTTCCGCATAATTAAGCTACGAGCAAAATATTTGTCTCAGATCGTTTTTATAAACTTCAAAATTTACTTTTTAAGGTGTCCAATCTTTTTTAATATCAAATTTCGTCGATTTTGGTGGTGTTGACCTCAACAAAGTAACGTGTTATTAATTTTCAAGATGGTATAGAATTTAAAGATTCGTAAAATTTTTCAACATGCTTCATAAACTGTTTCTTTTGGGGTATTTGCATATCATCAGAACTCACTCATTCAGTTCTTATTGCAAAAACTAACCAAAATCGAAAAGCAATATAAATTATCACTTGAATCTGTGTTTATGCTAATATCAGACTTTCAAATTTTCTTCGTTCTTCATTGAAAAAATAGCGTTTTAATGTGGGCCGATTTTGCTTGAAACGTCAATACGATAATACTTTACACGTTAAACACAATAATGTAAACCAAATTTTCACGTTACCTTCATATCATTTAATCACCCATTTTCCTAAGAGTTTAACGTATATTGTATTAATTAAAAGAAAGCAGCAGCTTATTAGCATCATCAGATAAGAATTTGATCAGCTGCTGTAACCACGCTATCGCAGTGGATAAAAGGTGGCTGGCTCAGCTGAACTGGAGCAGCAGAAACGAGCCGGTGGGAGGGGATGTGGCGGGGGAGGGAGGGCGCTGTGGGGTGTGGCAGGGGGGCACGGGAGCGCCCATCGAGTGCCGTCACCCCTGCAGGTCACGGCCGAGGTCGCACTCTCTCCGAGCGCTGCCAGCCGCTGCGGCACACTGGGTCGAAGCAACACTAAAGATGTGCAGAGAATAATGTTGCCTCATTTGCAAACAAATGTTTAATCCAAGAAAAGTAATGGTATTTTATTACGCACGCGTGTGAATTTTGTATTTGTAATGTTTGTTGTCAACATCACAAAACTTGCATGGTTGTGCATGCTGTTTTTTTTCACTTCATTCTTTAATTGATCATCGATTTAGTACCACGTTTTTGAAGAATGACATGACTACGTGACATGACAGCGCTTCGTTTTTATTAACTAACGTTGAAGATTCTGTTTAATTTTAACATTCTTCCCATGACTTTAGTTGTCAAAAAAGTTGTTTTTTGTATAATGGGCCACATTTTAAGATTATTATTCCTTCTTAATATTAATTTTTATATTCATAAACTACATTTTTTTATAATGAACTTTCCGACATTTTTTATGTATCGTCATTGCATTGACTGTGAACTATAGTAGTAATATTATTACGTAAATTATTAATTATGTAATAATTCACCGTGAATTATTGTTGCATTGTTTATTACTGGGATCAGGTAAGAATTTTAACCACCGCAGTAATCATGCTATTACAGTACATGAAAGGGACGTAAGCCCGACATCTTCATTATTGTAGCAATGTTCTCTCTCGAAAGCGATTCATTATCTCATTTTTATCATATTATCTCACGGTTATTCCATTCTCTCATTCGCAGTAAAACTGTGAACATTGTGTGAGATTCAGAATTTTTTCTCAAAGAAATCAAACAAATCCAAACACTTCATGTGTTTTGTTAACTTAACCCTAAGGTAGCTAGTAGTGGAGGGGAAGGGAGTGTAGTGTAGTGAAGGGGAGTGCAGTGTAGTGTAGTGAAGGGGAGTGCAGTGTAGTGTAGTGAAGGGGAGTGCAGTGTAGTGTAGTGTAGTGTAGTGTAGTGTAGTGAAGTGTTATGTAAACTAGAATTGAATTTAGAGTTAGCTACAAATAAATTGGGACTATGATATCGACCCCTAATTCTAATAGTAAACCTAATAGTAAATGTAATAGTAATAGTAAATGTTGAAAATGTTTTGTTATTCTAATTTTAATTGTTATCATGTTTGCCACAGAGCATTAGCTCAAAGCGAACTTTTATAAATCTATCCGTCTATCTATCTATCTATCTATCTATCTATCTATCTATCTATCTATCTCTCTATCTATCTCTCTATCTATCTAACGATGTGAGATAACTGCTTTTTACTTCCAGCCTCCTTTCTTCTATTTGTTTGACTTTTGGACCAGTGCGCTCCGCCCCTTCCTCCCTGCGCCGCCCGCCAGAGCCTAACCCATTCCATTGCCGGATTTCCACTGCCGGAGCAGTGCCGGACGCGCGGCGCGGCGCAGTGGGCGGGGACGGGCTGCCGCGAGTTCCGTTTGGAGAAAAGAAAGTTATGCGTCATAGCGCCGCCCCTGTGCCTCACCCGGCTCCACAATGTAAAAGCGAAGGTGGGAAGCGTTGCCGTGCGTGGGAGGTGGCGTGCGTGCTTGCGTGCGTGCGTAAGCTGCTTCGGCTCTCCCTCCTGCAAATCCTGATCCGGGAATGAAGGCAATTGTTGAATCGCGGGCCCGAAAAACTCCGTCGCTGCGAAATGTGGAGTAAACGAGATTATGGATACCATTTGGCCTGGAACCGGAGTAGGAGTTGTGTATCTCGTTCCACAATTCGTTGTTGGAGAGACTGTTGAAGTCTTGTGCCTAAGGCGGTCGGTAGGACCATCAATATTGAAGGATGGAATGCTATCGATTGTATCGTGACATGAAATTAATTTTTATCGTATTTCTTTTTGATTTTATAGTATTTGCCTTCCTCTCTCTTTATTTGTAAGTGAATAAAGTCAACCGGATTTTCTAAATAAAATGGTTAAACCCAATAACGGTCTATAATATGATTTATGAATTTTGAGACAACCAGCAACGCAACATTTTATTTTCTCTCCCAAATTGTATTATTTGACTAGTTACATAGATCGTTATTCCATAAATGGTTTTGTTTGTTATCATATTCTGTACGTACTGAGAGATTCAAATACAAATTAAAAGAAGACAACTTATTTCATTGCTACATAATGATGTCAATTCTACACAGCGTAATTCAGATAAGAGTCACTGAACCTCATCAAGTAATAATTTAAATAAAAAAATAATAAAATAAAACAAAAGAACGCCATTCATAAGTCATTCAAACTAGTGGATCAATCACCAGCACATACGTTCCCGCATTATTTGTATCGATTCCTCAGTATTAGGCGGTACTTCTTAATGAACTTTCAAAAATGTTTAGTGCATCCAGCAATTTTGTTTCTGCGCCGCACCCCACACAGACGGATAGAAGTTTTGACGTTAATCAATTTTTGGGTCCGACAATACGAGTTTTTTTTGTCGAAAAATCACCATTTTCCGGCGCACGACTACAATACTTCCTCTTCTTAGATTCGTTAGGGCAAGAACGTAAAAGATCTCAATCTTCAATATTGTAGTTCTAGGAAGACGCTGAAAAAAATTCTTAACTTTTGCAGTGTTTGAAAAACCAGGGATTTTAACGAAAATAAGGGAGGCAGGCAGGCAGGCAAGCAGACAGGCTGACAGAAACAGTAGGTATGTAGGACAGACAGATATAAACAGGCAGGCAGGTAGGCATGTAGTCAGGTAACCAGGTAGGCAGGCAGAAGGTATGTAGGTATGGACTAGATAGGTAGATAGCTAAGTAGAGATTGCGTCTGAGCTTCTGAGGAATCTAAAATTCGTGGCGACGAAGTGTATGTTGAGCGAAAATCTACACAATTCAAATTTCAACATCGACAAAAATTCAAATGCAGAAATGTTTAGTACGGGGGTTCCGTTATTTTATAATATTACATGTCCAGTAAAAACAAAACGAGAAAGTGTGTGCTGACGTGGCACTTTTAGTTCTTACTTGAATTTTGCGAACACCTTAAAAAGAAAATGGTTTTCGATAAGGAATTAATGACTTTGGAATTAGAGAAAAGAAACAGTGATATTTGCTTTTTCTCATGTGATCTCAGGTGATATAGAATGTGTTGCAAAATGAACGGCAGGTCTTTGATTATTGTTTGTTATTAAGAGAACCCATTCAAATTTTTAAAGAGATTGAATCATTTACGCTCCTTTTCTCTTTGATCCCTCTTTTCTTCTCGGATATTTGCATCGTCAATAGCTTTTGTATCTTCATGTTCTTTCGTAATCTCAAGCAGAACTTTACGAAACTGAAATAATTGCCTGAAATGAGTTACTAAACTACAAGTTCTAATCATCTTTGGCCCACTATTTTATCAACTATAATCAGTTTCCTGATAAGTATTCCATGGCCTTCTTATAACGACAGCAATCTGTGACATTTTACAGAACCAATAGTAAAATTTAATTTATAATAATAGTTCAATGATTTTTTTACAAGGTGGATAAAATGTTCGATACTCAAAGGTGGTAACTTAACCCTGGTTACCAGAAAGCCCCTTATCCCTTATAAGTTTTTTCTAACGCTTTACAATACAATTTAAACAATTATTTCTTAAGAATAAATTTTGTTAACTCTAAAATGGCATCACTTCACCTGGCTAAATAAATTGTTAACAGTCGCACACAAATAACATTCTAGTATCCACAAAACACAATGGAGGAATGGTCAGCATGATATAACTGAAGAATTTTTCATACGTAAGAATTAATTTTACTCGTATTTAGCAATATACTAAACTCATTTCTCGCATGTTTGTTTTATTATCTTTGTTTCAGAGGTGTTTGTTTTCAGATATGTTGAACATTTTATGTGCTTGCAGTCCTTTGCCTGGAGGCGCAAACAGCGACGTATTTTTTTAAGTGACTAGTTCATCATTCACTACAGTGCTTCAAATGCAGAATTATTCTCTCTATCGTCAGATACTAAAATAAGATTTTAACGTAGTTATGAGCAGACCAACCGAGCGAAGTGGGTCTGGGCTTAGCGCGCAGACTTCGCATTCGGGAGGCCCTGGTTCCACCCCTGTTCCGGCCATTCTGACCGGACTTTTATATACGGAACACATATATACGTAAGGGTAGGTCTAGCTGTAAGAGAACGCCAGAGCTTCTACGAAGCAATTATTCATAGTGATGAATTTTGGCATTGTTTCGATGTTTTTGTAAACATCTGATAAAGAGTAAAAACACTTAACTATCACTTAGGAATAAGAAAGTTTCTAATAATAAAATTCCTAAAAGATGAAACATTAACTCCTTACCTAAACGAATATATTGAAAAAGCGCGTCGTTATCCTCCCTATTGGATGCGACGGTTGAGTATATATTATTGTATCTAAGACCATATTGGTGACTGAGAAGAAAAGCAATGCACTCTGTTAAAATCTGAGGAATTATAACCGAGTGTTAGGTTACGATGAACCGTTTGCAATCAATATAAATATATGTTTACTCACAAATCATCCACCAACTTTTTAGCGTACACAAGTAAAGTACTTAAGATAGTGTTAACAAACGAAACGTTTTCAATTTGAAAAAAAAAACGTGTATGACTTCGTGCATTTATTTACGCTTGATGATTACGAATAATTCATTAATTATTCGCGACTGTTTTAAGTATTTGGGCCTAATTTGACAACTCGAATAATTTTCAACCTCAAATGGAAGTGGTATCCTCAGCATTTGCGGAATATAACCAAAATAATTATGTGCATATATATTATGCACTTATATTATATAACTATAGTATACATAATTATATATCGAAAATGTTGTACTGGAGCAGATATTTAAGGGCATAAAAGAATGCGTATTCACGTTGTACAGATCACTCCAATGATATACGAAACATTTTTGCACAAGAAATCTTATCCAGTACATTTTCTCCTTTCGTCTTCCCTTCGCAGTCGCAAAGCTCTCGCACTCCGGCACACGTTCCCATACGTTGCTGAGCTTGAATGGTGTTCGACCTTGCGGTACGTGCGGACGGCACAGCGCAGCGGGGCGTGGAATCCGGACCAGGAAGCAGCACAGTCGCAGTATTGTTCAATTTCATCGGCGAGCTCTCTCCTTCCAACATTGCATTGGGAACCGCCTAACTCCCACAACTACTTTGCCATAGGACAAACTAAGAAAGAAAACTTGGCTGCGGCCAATCACTTGTAAAAACATGTGTTCATTTTCCGAGAGATATGGGGTACATTGCGCCAGTTGTAGGCAAGCAGTAGGTAGGAATATGTTTCGTACCATTCTACAGATATATTCTTAGTTCGGCGGTACAGTAGTGTAGACGGATATAGCTTAAACGTGAGTGATCCTGTCACAAATTGATATAAAAGTATTTAAATTTATATTTTTCGTAAACAAGTCATCTCACCATTACACTTTGACGTATGTTTTTATTGTATGTTCGTCACAGGAACGGGCTCAGGTCTTCTGGCGACGACCCTGCCTTGCGGCCATGGGTTAAGGGGGAACGTGTGGTTAGCACGTAGACATCCCCACGTCGTATTCCGGTCTTCTCAATCTGAGAAGTGAATTTTCTCATCGTTACGCAGCAACATATACTGGGACATTACAAGGAAAACGCTCACTATAGTCTTGGCTTGAACAGGAATCCAACCCAAGACCATATAGTGAAAAGTGAGCACGCTGACCAAGAGCTAGATACGAGATCGTATGTTATTTTTAGGGAACAGAAATAATTAAATTAAAAAAGCAATAATCTGTAATATAAAACAGAGAATATGAATTTCATTTCAGTTCAAAATCCCTTCACGTAAGTCTTTTCAAATTTCTCAACACACAACATCGCCGATCAGATCTTAAAATTGATTCGGAACTGGAGAAAAATTCTACTTCTACATATGTAATTGTTCATATTCCTCTAAACCATACAATTCAGTTTTATTAAAATATAAAATAAGTTAATTGTATATACTAGTATGAATGGGTAAAAACCAGAACGGTTTAAGTGACATTTTATAAACTCTCAGAAAGACGTGTTTATTTTAGGCTATATTTCAGTGGCAATGTATTTTTGTAGTTTTAATGATGAAACAATGCACCACAATTTTAAAGTGATATTGACTTAAATAAACAGATCATTCAGAATTTATAAAATGTCACTTATACCGTTCTAGTTTTCTCCCATTCATATGAAGTTCTCTCCGAGGAGCCAGTGCACTCACGAACAGTGTAACCAGGGTGGTAGATCTCAGAGAGAGAGAGAGAGAGAGAGAGAGAGAGAGACAGACAGACAGACAGACAGACAGACAGACAGACAGAGGGAGAGAGACAGGGAGAGGGAGAGAGAGAGAGGAGAGGTGTAATGGGAACTTACACCCCCCAGTTCAACAATGCGATAAGACAATGATGTGTAAAAAGTATTGGTCAGATTTCAATCGTTAAGCATAGGCTCTATGAAACATGAACAAACACATGGTAGATTTTACTTCTACTTGCCATCACCTCACCCTCAGTTCCCAGCTCGTGGTCTTCAAGAAGCAGAGGGGAGAAAGTTTTGACACTTCGTTTCGAAGGTCCGAAGATCATAGAAGATCAGTATTACTTTGCTTTGTAAAAATGCAATAATGATATTTTCTCAGTCATATATGAAATACTCCGTTTTGATGAGTAACTATATTATAACGTAAAGAAATATGAAGAAAGAGGTAAAATATTCAATATTTGAAATTCTACCAAAATATGTAAAATAAAAATGGTTACTATCCATTCAGAGCATTATGAAATATATTTTTCTAATGCAATTTTATTACTGGTATATATTTTTGAAATTACAAATACAATCTGCAATTGCTTCCATTTTTGTTGAGATTAGTGACAACATATTTGAGCAAATCATTTAGGCGAAATGAACGCTCGAACAAGCTACGAACGTACTCTAGATTTTATCTGATTAGTTTTTATACATACATGCCTAATTCTAAATTCTTTACATGAATTTTAATCTGGAAATGACATTATGATATACCATAGTATTTAAAAAAGAAACCTATTTACATTAGGATTTTATCCACGTGAGCAAGTAAAACAAATTAACATTGACATTTGTCCACAAATTTTATTTACAAACTTGACCAATTAAGAATTTTTTTCCTATACAGAAGTTCTCATTAATTCAACAATTAAAAGAAAGGAGCGAAAATAATTTTAAAAATTTGTTTGGTTACAATTATGAAAAGAGTTACTTCAATTGGATTCATAGAGCAATAACCAGATGTAAGAATCTGCTTTTTGGAGGCTTTCGTACACACGAAAATCAATTGTGTCACCCGCACAGCGTCTTAAGGTATTATTAACAGACTCTTGCAGCGACTTAAAATATTACGGACAGTAGCCCACATCAGTTAACATAAACCCCCCCTTTTTTTTGCTTTCCACTTATAGGTTATTATGCAAAACTTCTTACCTCCTCATTATGCTAAACATTGTCACTTAAATCACTGTTACACACTTCCACTGTGTTACAAAGAAAGTTACCGAGATAAGATACACTCATGTCACCATGAAAGAAACATTGCCCCTTAAATCAGTGCACCACAAACTGAAAACACATGTCCATTCTTATCATCATCCAAATCTCTCCAACAGTGTCCCCAGGAGCTCCCCAAGGATCCACCCTCTGCCGCGAGGTGTTCCGACGAACGGACGTAGTCTCCGAAGGCGCAACAGCTGCCGCCCCTGCCCTCGCCGCCGCCCCCTCCCACCCGCTCTCTCCGCCACGCGCCACCGTTTGTGGGCCGCTATAAGAGCCCGATTTCCCGGCGCCGCCGCACTAGACGCTCGCCGCCGGCCAGCGCGCAGCGTTCAGTGAGTGTTCAGTGCGCCGTTCGAAGCAACCGCGACGCCCCTCCCCGCCACGGACCAAGCGGCCCTGCGACCCGGACTCCTCGCCGCCACGTGCTGCTTCCAACGGTGAGTACCGGCTTCGATTTACCACTCGCGTTCTGCTGGATCCGCGCTCTTCGGAGATGGCGCAGTGATGGTTCATTACCTCCGTTTATGGTAGAACCTCGTGACTTCTGTTATCGCCCAGCAATAGATGTGACAGTTTTATAGAATGTATCCGGTGCACCTTATCCGCCCTTTTGCACGTTCGTGCCGATATTGAGTGACGGACTTACCTCTCTGGAAAGAAATAACGTATAGTCACTGAAGAAGAATGGCTCAGCAATAATTCAATAATTGTCAGTTTAAATGACTCAATTTTTTTGTTAAACTTGGTATTAGGGAATAGCATTAGCACAGTCATCCGTTGTCACTAATGGAATCAAATGGCAAATATGATTTTATAAGCATATTGTAATCATGACGCGCTGTAAGTAAACACTAATTCTCACGAGTAAATTTGTTTAGTAACGTGGGTGGTGATAGCAATGGCGACAGTGCAACTATAAAGCAAGGTAATGGTTAAACGTTTAGAAGTAGCATGACTACCAACATTACAAACTGTTCATAAATAATAAAGAAAATGAGAAAGAAAAATAATAATAAATGGGAAAACGAGACAAGTGTTAAATGAAAATGGTGAAGAAAATATTCATTAAACGCCAATGTGAAAGAGAAAAAATGAAAATTTGAAAATAAAAAAGAAACAACAAATAGAAATAGGTGTGCAAGTTTAAGGAAAGAATACGAACTGATAAAGAAAAATAAATAATGTTTGGAACAGGAAAGATTAGGATGAATAAAATCGGTCGATGAATTTGAATATTACTAGAGTTAAAAGCATGATGAGATGAAACAAACATGAGAAACAGTGAAAAAAAGACGGAAAAGGAACGGACTGTGAAAAAGACAAATAGTGGAAAAGAAATAGAGATGGGTGAAATAAGGAAAAAGAGAATAGTGGAAAAGAAATAGATTAAGGATTCATAGAGGAATAAAGAATAGTGAAACAAGAGAAGTGATACACAAAACAACAAACCGTGTGGTGCGACCAGTGAGCATCCCTAAAAGCAACGGAGGAAGCCGAGGAGCAGCTTCAGCGGTGGCGGCTGCTGCTGCGAGGACGGCTTGAGGACGGGTAGCGAGCGAAGGAGGGCACTGTGACGCGCGGAGGGCGCGGACCCGGACCCCGCCGCGGGCGGCGGCCGCGCCGCCTCCAACCTCCGGCCTCCTCCAGGCAGCTTTGCGCCTCCTTCAGGACTCATCTTTTACAACTCTCGTGCCTAGTACCTGCTTCAGGACTCCTGATTTTCATTGCCTGAAATTCCCTGATACCTGTTGCCTCCTACCATCTACAATTTTTTCTTGATTCTTGTGTTCATTCTTTCGGCTTTTACTGGTGCCTCGTGCATGATCCCACTTCTTCTGTCATCTTCTACCTCCTGCTTTATAATCTTCTAGCTTCCCTGTTCCATTAAACCACCTTTGAGCAACCAACACTGCTATCGTCTGATATTACCTGTCTTATTCTTCCCCCAGCATCAGTTGAAAACGGCGCGGCATTCATCGAATAAAAAGTTTCAAGTAATATTACAAGTTTGTAGTAGCAATTATAGTATCGACCATCAAGTGTTTCAGAAGGAATGAAACTGTAGGTAAATTAGAGAAACGAAAGAGGGATGGATGGGGAGAGAGAGAGAGAGAGAGAGAGAGAGAGAGAGAGAGAGAGAGAGAGAGAGAGAGAGACAGACAGACAGACAGACAGACAGACAGAGAAGGAAGAGAGAATAAAATGTACATTAAATGAATCAGACGATAAACATGGCAAATGGCAAAACGCGTGTATGAAGTAATTCAAACCATAACAATTAGTGCGATGCTTTGAAGAATAACGGCACAAATTACATTACGAACCCAATAGGATATTATACTCTTCAGCTAGTTTTCAGTGCCATAAAACATTTGAAGTTATTAACTGTTTTCTTTCTTTTTAAATTAGTAGCGTATTTCAACTACAATGTCGGTTTTGTGTCTGGATAATATTTTGCCTTTATTGCTCATTTCACACTCCGCAGTTTATTTTATAAAAGTTGATACTCTAGGTGATATCTATAAAAACGTACATAACTTGATCCCTGTATTGCAATATCTATAAGTATATGATTTAAATGTGCAGTGTGGATCATTTCTGTAAGTAGTGTAAATAAAATTAATGAAACTGAAGACCGGCGACTTTTTTGTCAATCGCGAATTACATTATTCCGTAATCATTTACAGTTCGTTGCATTATTACTGGAAAGATAATTACTTGTTCTTATAATTTACAATTTCTTTGAAAATGAATCTCTCTTTTGCGTCCTATTACTCCAAGTTACTGGTTATTACCCTTCTCCTAGTTAGTTTAACTTATAGAGAACCTCCTACACGAGCCTAAAAACGAATAGGCCAGAGGTTGCATAATTATTCATCTCGCTAGACAATTTACTACCCAAAAGGCGAAACTGTTCGATTATAAGAACTACCTCAATGCGCCTAGCAGGCATGAGGACAGTAAAGTAACGGATAAGAATAATCAACAATATTTGGGAAATGTTACACAAACTGAACCCAGAGGCGGGCACCGCAACGCCGGAAGTCACCGTGTTCTATCACGTAGCATATCTAGCTGATGGACCACCTCTTGTCTGGCTTTCATAAAACTGTATACACAATGAAGAACATGGAATATTGTGGCGCAAGACCGCGCCATTAACTAAATCACTCGTGGATATGAAAAGTAAATTCAAATTTTCTTTATTGTCTGCGTGTTACTTTGTAACAATGTTATTGATACTATGAGTCTATAAATTGATTAAATACGCAATTAAGAAAAAGTACCTCAATTCTTACAACTCATTTCAGAATTGTTTAAACAACATTACACGAAACAATAATATCGTGCTGCATATTTTGATAAGTAAATGTTTATTGTAATTGCAAGAGTTTATTCAAGAATCGCTACCAAGCTTTCATTCTAATTAGCATTATCGTGTCAGTATGTTGAGATTAAAAAAAGTCTTCATGTATTACAATAGATTTTTCCCTTAGAAAACGGTATAATTTAGAATGAATTATAACTTTCATATCAAACACTTGAAAAACTGTCAAGAAAGTAAGCGTATCACAATGCATAAGACGTAATAATTTACAAGTAAAATCATATAATCTGAACGACTGAGCAACAGATCTAGATTCCGGTGTTTTGCGTGTCATCCGTGTCAGACACACTAACCGCGAATAATCCAGTCAGGAGGCACGCGCATGGCGCTGTCAGAATACAGAATACGGCATTAGAGAGAATGCTCTTATTTATGTTTTTTTTCTGTCAGAGCAACCCGTTCAACCTTTTTATACACCGCGACCACACTCGGATGGAGACGATCGTCAGCCCCGCCACGCTTTGTCCCACACCTCTCCGCCCTGCTCCACTCTTCCTCCCGCTTTGCTCTGCCTCTCCTTTTCACTCCTCCCCCGCTTCACCCTGTTCCCCCGCTTCACCCTGTTCCCCGCTTCACCCTGTTCCCCCGCTTCACCCTGTTCCCCCGCTTCACCCTGTTCCCCCGCTTCATTCTGCCCTTCACTTCGCTTTACCCCGCTCCGTCACGCTCCGCTTTCCAAGCCTCCACTCGCTCTCGCACACATCTCCTCCCCTCTGCCGTCCCACCTGTCTTGTTTTAATCTCTTCTGACCACCCCCTGATCCCCCATCCTCGCTCCGCCTCGCCATCCTCAATCACGTCCGGTGGTCGGGGCAGTCGGGTTGAATCCGGGCCCCCCATTCATATTCATGCGACCTGCCTCGTTTTTTTTTCGCCACAAGCCGCGCGGCGGGGTCGTTATTCGCGCCTAGCCCACTTCCTTCATTCAGATTGCGTCCCCCTTCCCCCCCGATGTTCCGCAAGCACCGGCCTGTACTTTCTCCGCTTCCAATCGCGGCGGGCGGCCGGGCGCATCGGCAGCCTCCGCCTGCGCCACCGCTACGCGTGGGCGAAGAGCGTAAGAAATGCGGGCACCGGTTCCACTGCCGCCGCCGCCGCCGCCAGGCAAGGTCGATGGCGAAGGCTGTCCGCGCACCGGTCGTCGAACCGAGGACCGCCTTCAGCGTGGGCGCATAGTGTGCAGGTTAACTTGATACGAAAGGCTTCGTTGTTCGGGAATGCGAAGAGTTTGGCAGGATGTTTGACATATTTGTTTTTCAATTCAATAGTGTTGGTTTTTGTTATTTTTTTTGTTCGGGATAGCAGTATTACTGGCGTAACTCCTCTCGCACATGATATAATAGAAGTTTTATGATGTAAGAATTTTTTCGATCGGCTTACGATCGTCCGCATCTACAAGCCTGTGATTGTAGGCTGCATAATCTTCCCAAACTTTATGTCTAATCCAGCAAAAATATCACGTGTACACCCTTTTTCTAAAGTGGCTATTCTTCATTAAATCTCGTACGTAACATTTCTTCTTACTTTAAAAATAAAAAGTTTTAAACAAGTTTGTACTATCATTTTCCTTGTCCTACAAACGACTAATGGATCTAATTACCCGCTGCTTACTTATTCATTGAAAGAAGAGAAATGATGTTCAAATTCATTACGAATATATGCCTATACGTATGAAGGAACGTTTGTAATGATTAACGTATACCACTTATCTACATTCACGACAATTTTCCATATTACACAGAACCTCCTAATACCCGGCTACTCAGGATTCAATACCACTTCATTACGCCAGCAAGCAGATATTTGCGATAAGTTCTGCGCATTAAGATATCCGGTTCACAGGGCGAGATGAAATTGGCTGGACGGGGTTAATAATTAACTGAAGGATGTGCATCTCAAAAAACAACAACAAAAAAACGATCAATGATGTACTCTTCTCAGAGGCGCGCAGGCTAGCAACCCCTGGCGTTCTGCTTTCGGGCGGCGTTCTTAATTGGTGCGCGGCGGGGCAGGGCGTTGTGTGATGCGTAATTGAAGCTGTTTACTCCATGCCAACGGGCGGCCTCCGTCATTGCTTCTCTACGACGTGCTTGCCCACTTAGGGGAAACTGCCCCGTTAGCCTCTCCCAATTAACTATACCTCGGATTCGATCCGATAGGCAAGTTAAGGGGGAATTGGCGTAATATTCAATTACGTTTCAAAATGCTACCTACCGACCCAAAGTCACCGCCATCGTCCCTTTTTAGGATTGTAATAAACGGTCTCGATGTTTTTTAAAGGGTGCACGTCAATAGGTTTAACCAGATACTATGCAAAGAATAATTTCAATGTTTTTCTGTCCGAAATAACACTAGTTCAAAAGCGTTTTTGGATTAATGAAATAAATATTATGTGGAACGAGAGATCAATTAGATAATCATATGTATTTGACAGTAAAAGAGAGTTTGGAAGAAACATTATTAAATGAAAAAATAAATTACTTTTCTTTAAGTTGGATCAAAAAATATTAAAAAAGCTTAAATAACAAATTATGTTCTGATTGAATAAAGCATTTAGACCACATATCGAATATAAATTCTTACGAAAAGACGATGTAATAGGGTAATAGTGGTACTGCCTATAACTTAGTAGTTTTTCCAAGAAATCTGGTTCGGTATTTTTAGTCCCAAATAAATACTTACCTGCCTCAGCAAACACGTAAATGAAACTACGAGTAAATGGGGCTATTATCGTAATCAGAAGTAGTATTTTAACATCTGACAGTCTAAACCGACTGAAAGTTTAAAACAGAGACGACTACTGCCTATTTCGTTTAAAATTGTCTTCGAGGCTCTTTAACAGAGTTCAAGGTTCTCATATTTTACGTTTTAATTTTATGCGTGAACTGAATAGAGTAATACTTTATTTATTTAAAGAAAGTGAAGCAAAGAAGTGAGTTTTGGGGGAAATCGTTTCTGAGCATTGAAACGTGATGAGAATCCCAATGGACAAGCCAGGTCTCAGTATGTAGATCTTAACATTTCAATCGTGCACCACGTCTGGCGACCCGATAGTCGAACATGTTCAGAAGACACATAAGCACGCTTTCCTTCGACTGCGAATCAGCTGACCCATAGCACGCTAGTGGAGGGAGGACAACGTTTGCTCACCAGCTCGTGGGATGGGGCGAAGGATGTCACTACGCACACAGCCTACTTTGCCCACGCTGCGACCACCCGCTTCGATTTGGCACATCCGTTAAAGTCACTTCCCTCGACACCGAAACAACCACCATCGTCAAAATCACCACCAGCGGCAACTACCTGTAATCATCTGCCCCACTAACTACTCCAACACTAACACTACCACAGCCAACCCTCACGGCCTTTGCATACACTACTATCATCACCACTTCCGTAACCAGTCATGCCTATCAATGCCACCTCACATCGAAGAATGCCATCAGCGTTGTCCGAAAAGATTTCACTGTCACCGCTTAAGACGTCTTCAGCATCATAGATCCCCACCATTATTTACATGATCACCATTACATTATTAAGTCCATCTCTGCCAACAAACTCGCCTTCACAACATCTTTGCTACCATCATCTCCACCAATCTTGCTCTCCCTTTGTCACTGCGAGCGGGTGGACGGATAGGCAGCTGCCGAAAGGGCGGCTGGCGAAAGGGCGGCTGGCGAAAGGGCGGCTGGCGAAAGGGCGGCTGGCGAAAGGGCGGCTGGGGAAAGGGCGGCTGGCGAATGGGCGGCTGGAAAATGGGCGGCTGGCGAAAGGGCAGCTGGCGGATGGGCGGGTAAGCGAGGTGTGTCAGGCGAATGGGCGGCTGGACGGGTATGCGAGTGTGCGTCTGGCGAATGGGCGGGCGACGGGAGAGGCCCGACCTTGTTCGTCAGCTGCGGTGAGCGCGAGGTGCGTGGGGCAGGTGGAGGGGGAGTTCTGAGGCGGGCGACGATCGGGAGGAGCTGGCGCGCCGCCAAGCGGAGCTGCGCCCCGGCAAGGCGAGGCGAGGCGAGGACGAGGCCGGCGGCGTCTCTGGGTCACGAGCGCGCGCGCACCGGCCACGTTAGCCGCCGCAGAGCGCCGCCCCCCCCCAACGACGCACCTGCACCTTCGCTCCACCCCCCCCTCTCCCTGCCCAGCTCATACGCCCACCGGAGCGTGATCCCGGTGCTTCAGATGATTTTTTTACCATCGTTATTGCGTTATCACTCGTTTGAGAATAGGAGGTGAAACGAGATATTGCGCTAGTCAGTATCATCCTCACTACGTCCTATAGCAATAAGAAAGAATAACCAATCTGGTTCGCCCCCTCTCGAGATAGTGTCGTTGTCGTCGTCGCTGATCGTGGTGATGATGGTGATTGCTGTTTTACCTGGGACGCTGTGAGTGCATCAAAAGTAATTAATGCTTGGTATTGAGGAATCTTGCAGTCTGCCTTGGTGTATTTCAAAAATATATTGGTTTAAATACGCTGTCCTCGCCTAACCCTTTTCAAAACACATTAATTATCGTGCCTCCCACACCGCATTTTCTATCACGATGATCTTTGTCAAATAGATGTTGTTGATTGTCAAAAAAACTGCATTATCGCCTTCAAAGCTCAATCTATTGGAAAATGTCACATTACATTTTTTTAGCTCTCATCAAATAAGAACTTCATTTGTCTAGCATACTCATTGTTTTCGGACGAAATCTTAAATATTATCTCTAAAACCTAATGGAACTGTGATAGTCTTCTACGTAATGAATAGAATGAAGGTGGCAATTTACATTCTGTAGATTCGGTCTGGGTGAAAGTATTTTTATTAATTGTAGCAGTACCTAGTCGAAAGATTATCTGAATATTCACTAGGTTCTCAAGTATATCTATGCCAAAGCAATTCCGTCGCATGGCGTGTTCAAGAGCCAATAAGCAAGTGGACGCTTTCTCTAGGCGCGTCCATAGACTTCCCACTGAGCCAAACAGAGTGGGCGAGTAACACGCGACCATGGCGTAGAATCGCAATATAGAAAAAGGATGCGAACTTTCTTCGGCAGCGAAGCGAAATCGAGTTGAATCATCGAGACGGCATCCGGGAGCTATGGGTTTTCGAACGCTCTCTCCGGGAGCGCCCGCCACCGTCACCACGTGCCACCCGCCCAAAGCCGGCCCGCCCGTCCGCCAGGTAGCCAATGAATGGCGCGGCGCCCGCGTCGCGGCGGGAAAGCGACGGCGGGGGCGGAAGGAGTGGAGGCAAGGGCGATGGCGCGGACGACGCGGGAGGCAGCAGGAGAAGGGGGGAGGGGAAGCAAGAGCGGGCGCAACCGCGGCCGGAACCCGGAACGACGGCGGCGGCGGTGCCTGGAGGAGAAAGCATAGAGCATCCCGCTCCGGCTATGGGTCCGGGTCGCCGCCCCACAGAGTCACACAGTGTGACGTGTAGATGTATGCCTCGTGCGGCGAAAGAAAACTGGAGACGAATAAACCTACTAGAAATTGACATGAAAACGATAGATTCTAGTATAATCAGAGAATATTTATAGTATCAGATTTTGCTTGATAATTATGAAGTGAATTATTAAATTCGCTATTTATGTACATAACTATAAAACGTCTTATACGGCATGGTTAGAATTGATTTTTATCATTGACAAGTTTCACTGTCTTAAGGAATAAAGGAAGTTGATTGATGACTGATTTAGTTTAGTGCAAGAATCACGTTAAATATCGAAGGACTGAATGTCGAATGGCAGTATAATATATTAGGACAATTAGATTGGGTTAATTTTTCATTTTACAAAACGCAAATGAATGAATTACAGGGGAGTGAAATTTTTAGAAGAAATATTCACTATCAAACAAAGAAAGGGGAATCGCAAACGCACGTAAAGAAAAAATAAGCATAAATCTCTCCTAAAAATGTTCATAAAACCGGTTTTTTCTCTGAAGATAATATTTCTAGTTACTATTTACGATCTAGTAAATGTTAAACACATTCAGAAAAAAATAGGACATTTGGTTGAAGCAAATCTGATCCGTGTAAAAAGAATGATAAACTCTTAAATGTGTTACATTCAATTTCTGCGGCAGCTGCGGTGTTGGAAAGCGTGTTGTCAGAACTCGAGACGTTGGAATATTTACTCGCTAGTAAGGTCATGACTGCGTGAGAACCTTTTTTTGACGCACTTACAACCTACAATACGCCTTGGGACAAATTATTCTCACCCAGCTTCTTAAAACGAGGAATGTAACTTCATTATCAAAGCGGAATCATCACTTGGATTCTTCGAGATTAAGAGTCATAATGGTTTATGATGATTACACGTGGGAACCGACTATTTATTTTTCATGAATTTGAGCAGTTCAAAGAATAACTACTGTGAGTAACGTTTGCTTATTTATGAAACATTGAACTTCTCTAAAAAGTTAGTAGTATATGCAAGCTGTAGTATGTTCTGATTTCGCTTATCGAAATTCATTAGTTCCTATCCTAACCTCAATCTATTTTCTGTGAGCGCTCCAAACTTGTTCACTCCCAGAACGCCTCGATAATAATTTACGAGAAATGCGAATGAGCAGTCACGAGATGCCTTCAAGAGAAGTGTCAGAAGCCCCTTGTCACTTCCTCCGTGAAAAGTGACTATTGTTCATGTCGCAACCTGCAGCGAAAGTATATTACGCCGGAACGGCTTCCGGCGACGCGGGCAGGGCCGACCTTGTGCGGAGGCAGCGCGCGGACGAGGGGCCGAAGGCGGAGGCGAGAAGGAGAGGCAGGAGAGAGGGAGGAAGAGGAAAGCGGGGCAGCGGCGTTGACCCCGTTCACCGCGAGAGGGCGTAGCCGAAGCGACTCGTATGTTCAGCCCATCGCCTATCGGTCTGCTTCCGCCTCCACCCCACCCCGCCCGCTCCGTCAACCTCTCCCCCTCCCCGCACTCCGCGACTCGCTACCGTCGCCATAACCCCGCTCCGCTCCCACGAGCCCCACCCAAATCCAAATCCAATCCGTCTCTCACCTTTATGCTGAGCAACTTCACCTTTCTTCGACATCTTTTCACCTCTGCTGCCGCTTGTCAGGCTATCCTGTTCTATGCAGGACTGCGTGTCGTTCGGCCGTCTATCTTGCTAAACCATCTGGTAGGGATATGTACAACGCGACGCCTGCTTGCTTCGTTGCACATGAATCCTCGCTAATGTCCATTCAGCTTCAGAAAACACACCGATGTAAATGCTTACCGGCTGAGTGCCAATAAAAACATGCAATAAATTTTATTTTTTCTACCGGTGTGGTTTTCTTAGTTATACGTTTCATTTAACCTTTTCCTACTTACGAATGGTGCTCATTATATATAATACAAAACTGTTTTTAGGTTAGCTCTCCGGAAAATTAAATTCATAACCTCCCGTATTCAAAATAAAAATCTATGCATTTCTCGAATAATACAGAAATCCCACTACAACAACCGAACAAAAATTATTGCAAGGGGCTTAAAAGATCAAATTTTACTTACAAGTGTCGAAACAAAATACTACTTCTCCACTTTTGTCTCTGAAGCTAACTTCCGAAAATTAACTCTTCCTTTCATGTATTGCCAAATATCTTTATCTCGATAATATATTGCCGTAGAAACCATAACTGGTAAATCATTATTATCAATACAAGCGGGCGATACCACAAACTACCTATTATAGTTCTTCGAAATAGTTTCCTAATATATATTTTCCAGTTGAACAACCCTTCGCCTTATACAACGCTGCGAGGAAGTCATTAATAACTGGAGGGTCGCGGGCGGATGCGGGTCTTACGCCAGCGCGAAAGTGCCGCCCCGCGGTGTCGCCGACGCAAAGAGCGCTGCAATAAAAATCACTCGACAAAAACTTCGACGCGTGACGAATAAAAGTGTCATTTGCAACGGGGGCGACTGAGCTGCAGGCGGGCTGCGAGGCGCCCGTGACGAACGCGACGTGCGGCGGGACGTGTGGTCGCCCATGCCCGTTCGCGGATCCGATGCGCGAGGCGGGGGCGCTGTAGAGAAAGCAAGGGAGCGTCTGACGCTCTCCCACGTATGGGAAGGGGGGCGTTTCTGTAATGCGAGTTCCACATTAGGGCCCGCGAACTCCAGGAGGGAACGTTTGTTCACCACGACCTTAGTTTGCCTCTTTTTTTATTTGATTTATTATTATTATTATTATTATTATTATTATTATTATTATTATTATTAT
>BOPP01000112.1:3876753-3928101 GCA_017312745.1 Gryllus bimaculatus | reverse complement strand
GTATACTTCTGGATCTTCTCTTGATATTTTCCCGATATGTTGTGGGTATCGGGTATTGATATATCGATAAGGAAAACCTGATGATGGCTTCTATCAATGTAAGTTATATCGGGTCTATTGCCGCCGACGTGTCTGTCAGTGATAATGGAGCGATTTCAGTAGAGTGTGTGCTCACTACTTTCAAGCACGTTCTGAGGCACATATTTATTATACGGCACGGAAGTGGCAAGTAAGCCCGTTTTCAATGCTAATATTTGGTGGACGTGCTTCGCCACTTCATCATGCCTCTTTATTATTATTATTATTATTATTATTATTATTATTATTATTATTATTATTATTATTTTGTCGTGAATTGAGCGTCTAGGACCACGCGAATATACACTTGCAATTACCGTCCCTTCGTAACATTTACCAAGTGGCAAGTGTATGTGAATCATTTTTGGGGGAATTGGCATAATGCTGAATCTAATTGTTATCCCCCACGGTTGTTAGTCCTGGGGGAATGAAAGGTAGAATGATGATGATGATAAAGAAGAATAAATGGACGACACATACATACAGGTATACACAAACACACTCATGCCTAAGACGGGACACGAACTCGCGATCCTTCCGTCCGAGATCGCCAAGGTATTATTAGGAATTATTACTGTTATTAGGATAAACTCATTGTGGCTAGAAGTGGTTAGAGATATTGTGCGGCAGGTCTCGAAAGAGTTCACTATGTTGTGCTGCAAGATAGGTTTAAACTTTGGCTTTGTAAACCACGTGTGAAATTTAGTTTTCAATTATTTGTCCTGGAAGATGGTCAGGTCAATCAGGAATTCTAAAGAATTCTCTGGTCACGAATACAAATTCAACACAAGTCAGTGTAAGGATTCCGCCAGGCCAGTTGAATTATTCACTTATTTAATATTGTCAAGAAATATGAACGATTTCCAGTTGCCTAATATCCAGAGCCAAACGTAAATATGGAAGTATTACGAAGAGTATCAAATTACCCAAAGCACTAATCAGTAAGAAATGCTCCAGGGGTGGTAAGCGTCTTCTCTCGATGATGCCACGTGCTACCTTTCATCGTGAGAGACGTCGCCAACTGTACAAAAGCATTCCGATCGTTCTATTGAATGAGTGGCTATTAAGCGTGCGACTCGGCACGTCGGCGCGCCCCGTGTGCCGCAGGGGGCGTGCAGGCGTGCAGCGCGCAACGCCGCCGGCGCCGGCGCCGCTGCCTAATGCATGCAAACGGAAGCGCCACGCCACCGCCACTTGGGGCGCATCGCGTGGGAAATCGGCGACGGCGACGCCGGCGCCCGCGCGGACACGCCGCCGCGCGTCGCGACGCTCCTGTCTGCCAACACACGAATGCCGTGGTGTTTTAACCGAATTTACAGATCGATTATACTAATCGATTTCATTTTATCTATTCAGAAATAGTTACTATTAGAAAACAATTTTTATTGTGCTTTGTAAATATTTATATGCTCAACGTTTAATAGATATCTGTGAAAATTATCTTGAGAGAAATTTGGGTTGTTTCGAATTTTACGAGAGGAAGACACTGTCATCTAATTGGGAACTTCGTGGCAACTTAAATTTTTGGAATTTGAGTTCCCGATTGGATGGCAATATCCCCCTCTCCTTTCAGCTCGCGGATTTCAAGTGCCACTATGTTTAAATCGGAGTAGAGTCCCATTTTCGGCGAACTCTCGATTTTTTTCGAAAATTGCACATTTTAAACCCACAACATTCAAAAGAGAAAAATTGTGCCTCCGTCAGTCTGTTGTAAAAGTTCAGCTTTTCAAAAAAGGTCGTGTTCATTTTTTAAATTAACTAGACTAGTTTTCGAGGAATTTGCGTTTGTTGGCGTCTGTGAAGGTTCGTCAACAATTTCGTCAACATTAATATTTTCGAAATCACCTCACTTTTATAAATATCAGAACATATCCTGCTAGAGTAGCGTTGGTAGAGAAATCATTTACTCTTGGGTAACCAAATATCCTCGTTGGTCACAATATATCGCGATGGAAAATGACAACTGTGCTCCACTGGCACCGTAAGGCGTTAGTGCGCCAGCCAGCTCCAGCTGTCGGAAGAAAGCGTGACAACCCTGAAAGCCCAGACGGCGCCTCAGCACTTCACAGATAAGGCTCATCATCCGCGCCATTTAACGGGTGTTGCACCCACCTCTTTCTCAGCAGACGCTGAATTGCGATTGTTCCCGAGGTACGAGAAAAAATTATTACGACGAAATAGTAACTCACGCAGCTATTTCTGGATTACTAAGATCTTAAGATTCTTCAAATGATTGTGACCTACGTAGTTCACGCTGTGTAAATGAAATTTGTAAAACGAATACGTTCATAATGATTATAGTAAGTATGAATTCCTAAATATAATTTAATAATAGATTCGTATTATTACACATAACAACCAACGTTAAATTATTATTTCAAAAATTATAAACTTTAAACAATTTTAAATGTAAAATGAAAATATCAGAGGTATTTAACATAGATCACTGTCTCTCTTCTCTCTTCCTCTCTGTCTCTCTCTCTCTTCCCCCTCTCTCTTTCCCATCTCTCTGTCGCTCTTTCCCCCCTCTCTCTTCCCACTCTCTTCCCTCTCTCTCCCCGCTCTCTCTCTTCCCTCTCATCCTTCTCTCTCTCTTCCTCTCCCTACCCCTCTCCCTCTTCCTTCTCTCCCTTTTCCTTCTCTCTCTCTCTCTCTCTCTCTCATTCTGAAATTGGTTTATATTGCTCTACTTTTCAAACAGGATCGATTGATATATTTTTTGCCTTATCCTCACCGCATTGAAGAAGCGGTCTCATTATCTTGGCTATCGCCTTCACAAACTTTCCCATTTGAGCGTGCGTTCAACCTTTTCGTTTTCAAAGTTGCTTGTGAATGGTTTCCATGTCCTTAAAGCGTGTTTGTGTAAATGTATATTATTCTCTATAGCAAAAGACGAGAAAGGACATTTTGGCATTTTTTGCTCTTTGAAACTTCGTTCCTTTGCCGTGTTCTCGATGTGGAAGTTGTGAACATGTGTCATGAGATGACATGCGTCTTTATATGTTATTGCTTCTCACTTTGGAAAACTTGACGTTCAACGATTACGGAAATGTGCAAATGTTTTCTTATTTGAAATATCTTGCACAACGAAGAATTGACACATTAAGCGTGTTTTACTAGTCGTAATTGGTTGCAGAGCTTTCTTCTCTAAATGAGCTATGTCATATCGGTCATTAGGTCAAATGCATCTTCGTCTTACATGTCCAGGGCAAAATGACAATCTTTATTTGGACATCTTGCAATTGTATAATAGGTTAATTATCTTGTCACGGATACTGAATAGCAAATAAAAGAGCTGAATGTCTAGAAAATAGTTAGGGACTACACATCAATGTAAATGCATATGCCCCTTTCCCTAAAGAGAAAGTATTATTTCGTATGTTTGAGAAACATCTAATTTTCAAACATTTAAAAAGTTTTGTGTCGTTGTGAGTGTAGTACATCGTGTGCCTATTACAAAACAATACTTTTTCTAAAAAATGTTAATTATTTTGCACTTCTTGGACCATTTATCGTCACAATTTATTTCGAACGCCCCGAGTAGAACATGCCATTGTGTCCTTCTTGAAACATTGATGAAGTCTCTCTCCCTCTCTCTCCCTCCCCCCCTCTCTCTCTCTCTCATGACGTGTGGTGCTTCCAATCCAACAACTGAGTTTTTCCAACAAATGCGTGCGAAATAGAATTCGAAACACTAAGGCATAATTAAGTACATTTTTCGAAGTTTTTCTCCAAATATGCACATATTTAATAGATTAAATTATTATAGCACTAAGTCTTGTCCCAATTCCTAAATTATGAAATTAATTCAAATACTCACTAGCCTTTGTTGAACCGATACTATTAAAGAAATCCAATTACTCGTCTCAGTCCATTAAACTTTTCCATTATATCAAACCAACACCGATGTTCTCGTTATTAATAACACAATGAATAAATACTAAAACATGTTATGGTGTGATATGAATATATATTTTAAAACAATTTTCTGAGTTAATACATTAATACTCGTACATCTGTAGCCATAACTTGAAAATGTGTATATATTTCGGCAACAATTAAAATGTAAGCAACTCAAAAACATTCAATAATCTTAAAAAATGAAATTTGTAAAATTCTGTTACCCTGTACCTATTCACATTCCTTATTTCAACACCCTCCGCATTATGAATGCATTTCCGGATCGACAGGATACACAGGTTGCTACTACATGCTTAATCCCCGAGTTCCATTACAAGGTTCGTCTTCAATCCACGCATCGAAGTCTCTGACGCTCGGCGAGCTTCCTCATCGACGCGGAGTGCAGAGGGAGCATCCTCTTCGCCTCCATCCTTAAGACAAAGCACGCGGCGTTCCGGAACGCCCCCTCCTCCCCTCTCCACCACCCCTCTCCTCCTCACTGTCCTCCCCCCCCCGAGACGCGAGAAGAAAGCGGCAACGCTCCCCGCGCGCCCCCCTTCGACCTCCGCCTCCCGACCTTTTCCCCGGAGCTTCGTCGCCGCCCCTATTATGCGTCGCGGTGCACAATGGCCATTCTTCTCCCGGGCGCCGCCGTCGCGTGTAGCCCGCCGGACGCCCCGCGCCGCCCCGCGCCGCCCCGCGCCGCCCCGCGCCGCCCCGCGACGCCACAGACACGTAACGGATGAGACAAGCGGAGAGAGACTTTCCTCCGCGTTACGCCGCGACGGCATGACGTGCGTAGGAATGCTGCGTTGCTGACGCCGCTTAGGAAAAGAGATCACGTTACCGAACGTGGCTTAGCTTAAATGAAGAAAAGTTATTCTGTGGGATCATTTCGGTTCTCATCAGTAGTGACCTAGTAACATACTCATGATTTTGAAAGTCAGGTGTACAGCTTCAACTGAAACGGGTAGTGTACGGTCATAAATCATTCGCCGTATTAGGCGAACGACTATAGAGTTATGTGGCGTCATGTTCGCATAGTTGTGTACCTGTTCATTAAAAGCCTCAGTATTTCCAAGAGAAATGAAACTTGTATTTGTACTGGAATTTATGAATTATGAAATGATAAAATATTAAGTCAATATTGCATAACATTGAAGTGATTTACACTACTTCCTAGACTAATTACACTGTAACTCAATGTTTTTAAGCACAGGCAAATTTCTTTTCTTTATATTAAAATAATGAAAAAGAAATATTGAGAAAGAGTCCACTATGATCATTTTAGGACATAATCAAACTCCTGAGATACCACTCTCGTATTTTTGAGTGGAATATTTCTTTTTAATAAAAAGTATGTGATGGTAATATACATAATATTTACCATTTCAAGTACTCACAGTGAGTCAAGATACCTTTGCTTCTCTATGAACTCATTTTAATAACTTCTAATTTATTAAAAAGAAACTAACGATGAAAACAATATTATAAGATATGAACTCTTGGTTAAACTGAAGCAACATAGTCCCTGTTGCAATAATGAAACAAACAATGCTGAGGAGGCCAAGCACTGGAAGGAGACGGCGGGACGCCCGCGCCAGAAAATAATGTAGCTAAAATAAACGTCGGATAGATTAGAATGTACTCGGCTTCTGACGGCAGGTTTTTCCCCCTTCAGGGGTTTTTTCCTGAGCCGTACCTTATGGTCTCTTTTCCGCGGCTATGATGCGATGGAGAGACCATTTGGGGTGAATAACAGAATTCGAAAGATTAGAACGCGAAAGGATGTAGGTATTGTAATGGCTTAAAGGCCTTCGGCCTAGCCACATAGGATCAAGTAAGCTAATTTTGTCTGTAATAATTACCTATTAAATAAATGAAAATAAATAATGAAACAAGAGCAACAATTCTAAAACTGGACGACATTCATCTATAACTATCATGAGAGTGGAACACAACTGGAACAAGATGTAGGTATGAAGAAGGGACGTCTTCTTTCCAGAAAGAGTGCGGCAAATTACTATGTGACGGGTCGGTCCTCGAAAAGTGTGGGACCCGGACAAACCAGGAAAACGCGACGTTAAAAAAAGAACGCACCCATCCTGTTTCCAACTTCTCTCCACCTAGCAACTGTATCCCACCATCCATTACCTGCATCTCCGTCTCTCGCCATTCGCCGGCAGCCTCCTCTCGCCACCTGCCATTTACGCAGCGCCTCTCGGCTTCCCGCCACACATTTGCCACACACACTCTTCGCCCTCCGCTCGCGTCCGTTCTACTCGCCGCCCATCCCCATTCACTGACTGACACTCATAGACTGACTGACACTCATAGACTGACTGACACTCATAGACTGACTGACACCCATAGACTAACACCCATAGACTGACTGACACCCATAGACTGACTGACACCCATAGACTGACTGACACCCATAGACTGACTGACACCCATAGACTGACTGACATCCACTCACAGACACCCACAGACTGATTGACATCCACCAGCTCCCTCTACCCCCCCCATCACTCATCTACTTACAAACTTCTTCCTTTCCCTGTTCTCTTTTTCTCGCCTCTCGAGTCAATGCAACCGCCACCTCCTGCCTCCGCCGTCCCCTCCTCCTCTTCTGCCATACATCCTCCGCCGAGCCTGTTCCTGCCTCGCGCGGCGACGCGCCCACATCCTGGGCCCAGGCGCGCAGAGCGTGGCCCCGCCGCCGTGGGAGCAGCCGCCGCCGAATCGGGGCTAACGAAGCGCGAGGCGCCCGGAGGCGGCGGCGGCAGTAGGCGCAGATCGGAAGCGCGTCATCAAGGACAGGGCAGAGAGGAGCGTCGCGTGTAGGAAATTAACGCGTGAGGGATGGAAAACGGCGAGTACACACGGCAATGCCGAAATGACAGGAGCGAGGAGCGCAGGGAAGGGGAAATCTGGCAGAACTGTTCGAAGCGGACCAAGATGAACGTGGGAGGGGCAATGGGAGAGGTGTGAGAATACCCCATAGTGTAATATTTGAGAGGTAACCTGGAAAAGGTAAATGTGTGAAGGTGACGAGGACAGGGTGAGATGGTACACGGTTGTCAGACACTGAAAATAGTGTGTCGCGAAAAGCAAACTGAAGCAGAACACATGACAGAAGGAAAAGAAGGAGAGAGGTTTAGGACTCGAAGAAATCCTGCCAATCCATGCGACGGACACCGCGCTGTTCGGTAATAGGGTGATGAGGAACCTTTTCAGTTGGAGAGATAAAAATGTGGCAAAGGAACAAGAGCAAGAAGTGGTGGGCGATTGTATTGTGGAACGGAGAGATTGTGACGAATGACAAACTGTATAAAGTAAACTGCGTTATCCGAAGGAGTACTGGATAATAATGTATTTTAGTAATGTTCGAGAAAATACAATTCCAAGGATTATTCCGCTTAAGTTATTTGGAGTTAAACCATTCTCATTTCCTACTTCGTGGATTGATTTTTAGAAAACATGTAAATCAAATAGAAGTAAAAGTCCCGAGAAAATTGACGGTAGAAATATTTTTTCTATGCAGTTTCGGATCATAAATTTGAGGATGATATTCAAAATTAACTAGCCCAGACTAATTACACAAACTTAAAAAGTTATGTAATTTTGAAGTGTGTAATCTGTACATTTCTCTTAATAGTGTATAGTCTTTATGTAAATCTCAATTAATTGGTAAAAATTCTTTAAAATGTCAATAAACGTAAGTGTGTATTTCTCAAACTAGTGATGGAACGTGACACAAAAGACGAACAAAATTTCTACGAATGTAAAATAATTCATTAGAAAAAACTAAAAATATTCATCGGCTACCCAACGAGGTTAGAGTGGTGAAAATGTTTTGCTTTGCCATGTTACCATTCATCAAAAAAATTTTCTTTTTTATGTTGACAAAATGTAAAACGCGTGAATCTTTCAGAGCGAGAAATTTAAAATTGAAATTTATCAACAACTATTTGAAGAAAAGTACATACTAAACCATCTATATGTAGTAGCTATGTTTGCTCTCTTCAACTCATTATGTTACAAATTTGCATACGAACTGGCTTGTTATTGATGGTTTTGTAATGGCACTACTCTAACTTACATTATTTGTGTTTTTGATTATAAATTGTTGAAATTTAAAAGATCATTTACTATTTCAAATCATCGGTTGATCGAATCAATAACTAATAATTCGATTCGTTTAATATTTTGAGTCAAGATTCATGATTTTTACTACGAATACTTCATTTCATCTTCTGCAGCCCAAATATAATGAGTGTCGAGTTAAACTTGCAGAACTGTCAATAGCAAGATGATATCATTCTAAGAGCCTTCCATTTCATCCGATTCACTAATAGAGAAGTGCCTTCTGCGGGTCTGCCCATACGTGTTGCCGCCCTTACGCGTACGACCCGCCACCGCCTCCACCTGCACTTTGTCTTCGCCTCCGCCTCCACCTCCACTTCGCCTCCGCCTCCGCCTCCAACCTCAACTTCGCCTCCGCCTCCATCTTTCGCCTCCACCTCCACTTCGCCTCCACCTCCATTTCGCCTCCACCTCCATTTCGCCTCCACTTCCACATCACCTCCACCTCCACTTCGCCTCCACCTCCACCTTCACCTCCGCGTCCGCCTCCACCTTCGCGAGCGGCGTCGGTAGGCATCGGCGTCGCAAACAGCCGCTGCCGTTAAGATCGCGACCATTCGCTGCGCAGCGGTCACTCGCAAGTTCACGTCTCTCGGCCGGCGGCGGCGGCGGCGGCGGCGGCAGACCATACGTAGCATCCCATTCCGAGGGCAGGAAGAGAGAAATCGGTCCCGTTGTCGACGCCGCCGCCGACGACGACGACGTTGCTGCCGCTGCAGCTGCCACCGGTTTCAAGGCGCTCTTGCGGTAGCGACGGCGCGGCGGAGGCGGCGGCGGCCGCCGCGGGGCACGAGGACAATCCGAGCAGCAGCGGCGGTAGTGGCGGTGGCATAGATACTACCGGTGGTGGTGGTGATAATGGTGATGTTGATAGCGTTGAGTTGGTGGTATTGACAGTGAGTCATTAGTGATGTTGGAGACGTTGCAGGTGACGATGGTGGCAGTTATGTTCATGGCGTTTGTGCAGGTGGTGTCGGTGATGGTGGTGGTGATGGTAAAGAAGGTGGTAATGGTGGTAGCGGAGGTGATAATGATGGTGATGATGGTGATGATGGTGGGGATGGTAGTAGTGGCTGTAGTGAAGGAGACTGGTGATAAAGACGTTGGTGGTAATCGTAAAGGATTGGCAGTTCGTCTGTAGGCGCTAAAGGTCGGTAACGATTCTAAGGTCAAGAAATAAGTAAGTCGGTGGTGCAGGAACAATATAGTACTGATAGAATGTATGTGGGATCACGAGTCGAGATCGCAAAAAGGTGAACTTTCAGATCTCAATAATCATCGATGGGGTGCTGTGTTGATTGTTCAAATTCGGAGATGCAATGACCACGGTGCAGATGGGTATAGTGGTAGTTGTCATGGTGGTGGTGGTGGTGGGGGGGGGGTTGTGTTGGTGGGGTGGTTGTGATGGTGTTGGTGGGGTTGCAGTACAGTTATCGTGTAACGTTAAGGATGGCAGAGGTGGTGACACGTGCTGACTTGGAGGCGGTGGAAGAGGCTGAGGCGCTGGAGGTGGCGGTGGCGGGCAGCGGTGCTGCGGCCGAGAAGCATCCGGCCCTGGGCCACACGCGCCTTCTTCCTCCGGAGGACACGCACTACCGCGCACGCGACTCACGACACGCGACATATGCACGCACGGCACGAGGGAGTTGGGGTTACATCTGCCTTTTTGGTGACAGGAAATAAAATGCAAGGGGATGAGGAGAAACGTATGCCATTCTAAGAATGTTTTGGACGGATATCAGAAGAATTTTCCTTTCGATAACACTTTTAATTGCAGATTTATTAATGAACTACTTTATATTAGCGTTCGGCATTAAGCTACTCTCAATCATAGTATTAGTACTATGATTCTCCTAGCTGTGAATGCCATTTTTGATAGACAAAGAGGAAAATAAATAATATTAATAGACATTTCCTTTGTCTTTCACATTACGCTCTATAAACAGTTTCTAAAATATTAGAAGTGTTATAGTACTATGGAAAGATTTATACTGAGTATAAACTTACAGTAAGTCTTATTGAATTTGAAGAGGTTTTACATATACAAGCACCTACTAAGTGAAATTCATATAAATACTATTGGATGTATGGTGGTATTTTGCTAATATTTCTAATAACCTTTCTTTGATTCCAACACTAAAAACAAATGAAAATATACCAATATAATAAAATGTGCTCAGAAGGTAAAGTGTGAATACTTTCGTCAACCACCTTTCGTTTGCGAATTAAATTTTTGCGTGATGTTACTGAAACACACCCTATGCTTTGGAGTGTCACGAGGACCTGGAACAATGGAAGTTCGATCGAGCAAAAAACAGGCGACGCTCGCTCAATGGGCTCCGAAAGCGTGTCAGTGGCATTCCGGCCTTGAACACAGCACAGCGCGGCGTGGCGGCCGTGAGAGACGCAGCCCAATTGCCCCGCGACGCCTGCGCGACTCAGGCGACGGTCACCGCCCCTCGCCCATCCGATCCGCCACGATCTGCACAGAACTCGCCGACACCGCCCGACTTCTCCGCCGACAACGCGCGACTTCTCCGCCGACAACGCCCGACTCTCCGCCGACACCGCCCGACGCCTCCGCCGACACCGTCCGACCCCTCCGCCGACACCGCCCTCCGCCACCACCGACACCGCCCGACCCCTCCACCGACACCGTCCGACCCCTCTGCCGACATCGTCCGACCTCTCCGCCGGCAGCGCCCGACCCCCCCGCCGACACCGTCCGACCCCTCCGCCGACACCGTCCGAACCCTCCGCCGTCACTACCCGACTCCTCCGCCAACACCGTCCGACGCCCCCGCCAACACCGTCCGACTTCGCTGTTCTCAATGCCTCCAACGTCGCTAGAATCGCCCGCTTTGTTGCTTTCCTCGAGGTCGTCTTTGGTGGGCGTCGGCGGCACGGAAACAGTTAGGGCGAGCCGATGCCCTGTGATCACGCGCCCAATTTCGGCGTCGCCTCTGGCGGAGGCGCGGGAGATATCGGGCAATGCGGGGTCAGCGCGGCGGCGGCGCCCCGACGCCAGACGTCTCGACGCCCAGTCGCCCGCCGCCTGGGGCCCCCCCGCCGCCTGTGCGTGCGGTCCACGCACTGCGTGGGGCATACGCCGCTTGGGCAAGCTTCTATCAGCCACATCCGTTTCGGTTATAGGCACTTAATCGGCCAAATTTAACGATTTTCAACTACGATGGAGTTTGATAAATGAAAGCTTCGTTTTACAGTGACAAGATGTGTTTAAACGAATAATACTGTATTTCCTTGCATGAAGCACCCTTGCATACAAGTCATCCTCAGTTTTGTACATGAAAATTTCCGAAAAACTTCACTTATTAGTTTTAATGCAGTTGTTTAAAAGCTGCAACTACCTGCCATTTTCATAGTTACTAAAGAAAATTGCAAGTGGGGACACGGGTATAAACATATCTGTATAATTGTTTGAAAAATAAAAGACACGTTCTGAAGAATTATTTCGTTTCATTTCGAGATACTGGCTTATTTTAATTCCTCCAATTTTCTTTACCAATATTGTAAAACCAGAAGCGAGTAAAATACGGTATTTGCCGTAGAATACCGACCGTCTTCGTTATATATTAAAATAGCACAGATGTTAGTAGCATGTATTAAAATCACCATAATCTTCATTATGGAAATGTTTCGAATCTCATTTTACTCCAAGTTAAGATTGTATTGAAAAAAGTAACATTAATTCCAATTATTTACGGGAAATATTTTATTTAAATTTGTGTACTTTCGTCTACGAATTTATGAAGCAATGAACCGTCTTCACCATCTTAACATGCAAACGACAAGGAGAATCATATTACTCATATAAATAATACGAAGGGCTATATAATGTAATATGCAGGTGTACGGTCACTTCAGTGTTGGTTACAAAACATATGAGTATTTACCTGTTTCCTAGCTACGTGACATCATTGCGGCACTTGCCTTAGTTCCGGCTCAGAACATTATCTTTCGGGCGCGCAGGTTGGAATTCGAAAAACGGAAGAAAATAGTGACCTTTGTCCATCGATAGGTATTTCCGACTCGAGGTGCTCGTCCGAACGAATTACGAAGCCACGCAGATGAGTGTTTACGCCGTGCGTGTCGTTTGAACGCGCCGCTCTCGCGTCCCTTGCGTGCCCAGGAAAGGGCCGGCCGCCGACTTTCTCCGCCCCCGCCCACCTGCCTGCAGCCGGGAGGCGGCGCGCGGGGCCACTGGCCACTGGCCACCCGTGCGCCGGCGCGATGTAGGTTAGTAATATCGTCGTCCTAATTGGTGGAAAGTTACTCGCATTCCACCGCTGACCACATTGCGCCGCCCCCGCTCGCACGCATCCGACGCACTAGCGCGCTCCGGCGTCTGCGCACGGGGTTCTACGCCTTATTTATGCACTAACGAACCGGCAATAATCTTTTGGAGGATCTACAAGGTGGTCGTTATTCGACCTGGTAAGTTTTGAAGGCAGATTTGATCTAAATATCTATTCAAATAAATGAGCACTATAAGAAAAAATCTAAACAAAGGATATAACAAATGTTAAGAATTGATACAAAGTGCAAAGAGATCTGTAATCATGTGTAAATCTAATAAAAACCAGATATAGGACGCGTAGATGGTTAGCGTAAACGTAGAACAGTCGCAACCTACTCCTTGATAAGAAGGAGAAACTGCCTGCCAGCGACGTAAGTGGTCACTTTCCTGATTTATCACTTAGTATAGTTACCATTTCGTACATATCTTGCAACGTATCTCATGAATATAGTGATTTCGGTGCGCATCCTCGATTTGCTCCCGTAACTCCTAGTATGGTTCTATTGCTTTATCATCATTTCACATCATATGTCAGATTATTGTTAATTGACAGGCAGTTTGAAATATTGAGTGTCGCCTTAAGTTATAAATTTCAAGTATTAAACATTGTAACAAAAAACATCATTTTGTAAAGATTCAGAATGGAGACTTTAAACTCTCAGGACCAATCACGTTCTATAACTGTCTTTACAGTTACTTGAATTCAGCGGAATAAAGCTCAGGATAATTGCATAACATTAATCAATGCATATCATTTCTTTTTCGCTAAATATTAAATAAATTAAAAAATATTTTTCACAGAGATAATTATAAAATGTGTACCTATACTCTCCACTCCCCAAATTTTGTGCGCCAGCTCGAAATACCAAGGCGTGTTTTTACAGAATGTCTGAGAATAAATGTTACCAATTTTCAAGGCATGTAGAGGGGTCAAAAATGATAATTTTCTGCTCATGCACATGCAGATTTTCGGACAACTCCTTATGCATAGGTATTCCTCAGGTCACGTTCTGATGCCGTCATGTTCCTGTGAAACATATCTACAGACGGGATTGCATAACAATCAGCTACAGATATTATAGTATACATTCATTGAACCTACTTATACGCAACTTCCTACTGTATTATTATTGGCAAAAAGTGATCAAATTTGACCCTTCTACATGCCCCAAAAATTTGCATAATGTTTTTTGAGGTAACAAATACAAGAAAGACATCAGATTTAATATTTGTTCTGACAACTTATCCGCTTTGGGCGGTAGTGCTCAGCACCGATTTTCATCCATTACCCCCCTACGCTTCACATACATAATTTGACTTAATCTTTTGTATGTTTAGCGGAGTTTGTGTCGTGATTAATTGTTATCTGAAAATAATAATGGAACGTCACTAACGGAAACTTTACATTGCTTTCTCCGTCAGAGTGGTTACAAAACATAAACGTGAGTATCCAGTACCAGAAAAGCGCGCCTGTTCCTGTACTCGTATGCCAAGCCAACAAAAGACATTCTGTAATGAACTTACCAAAAATGGCTTCCGAGGAGGAAAGTCGGGACCAATATTGTTCTTCAATCACTGAGCTCGACCTCCACTCGCTACTTTCAAAAGTATGGGCAGCATTCTTCTCATTATGATTCTGAAATGCGAGAACAACAATGATGAAAGAAAGAAAGAAAGATTTGTGGCATGCCAAACTATCAACAGTCAATCCATCCTCAATGTTTTGTGGTTGCTATGTATGCCACTAGGGAGAGAGGACTCGCAAAATTGCATCGTAACGGTGAGACAAAAAACGAGCAAAGATGAAGGGAGAGAGAGAGAGAGAGAGAGAGAGAGAGAGAGAGAGAGAGGAGTCGTATCTGCCCATCACCATTTAAAGCTCTCCGCGCTTTCCAGGCCTCGATGTTTTCGTACGTGGCCTCCGATGCACAGCGATACTCCCGAATCGTTCTTGCGTTTCGATGAACTCACTCGTACTCTAGTTCGCCCTCGTCAAGTCTTTTGGAGGCCGTGAATCAGATCAAAGGTATTTTTTTCCTCTTTTGAAATGAAGATCCGGCGAAGCGTGAAGTGTATCGATACACTTTTGGTCCAGAGTGCATTGTCATTCGAATCTGATTATTATCGGTCTATCCGAGAATAAAAATAATCTTTGAAATGAATGGAATTGAATGTAGGGATGACAGGAGATAACGAAGCAGGTATATGTACAAAAAGAAGAATAAGAAACGATTCATCGACTGAAAACGCAAGATATATTTAAAATGAGAAGACCATTAACATTGTTTTTACTCTCAACATTCCATAATTCATTTTGTTTTTCTCCTACTTCATTTCCTATTATTTTTTTCACTGAAGGCATTTCTTTCTTTGTTATTTTATTCAGTTAAAATATTGATTTTATCTATGATCGCGCTTGTTTTAAGGATCTCACGTACATTTATGTTTAAACTAGAAGAGCAACAAAGCTACATACTTTCTCACATTATTGTAGTCGCTTTGCAATGTTATACGAATATATAAACTTTCAAAAGTGTTTACAACCAGCAATTTTTTAATTTGCACTGAGATTAGAACATTGGGCATCCTATTTTAAGATCTACCCTTTATTACCTTTTAAGAAGTTCTCTCGGCTATCCGAGGGCGACGTTTAATTAAAAAACTTTGGAGGCTTTTTTGAGAAAATATATAAAACGTCACTTCATGTAAAATATCTCCTAAAATATTCGTTTAAAAGTTATAGAGCCTCCGGTTCATTCAAATAGACTGGGGAATGTCAATTTTAGAGAAAAGTGTGTGAACTGTTGCGGAGCTAGCTTTCAGCAAAAACAGTCTAATGGACAGGCAGGCAGATGGTCAGGCTGATAGACACAGGGGAATTCTGGTAGACAGACAGACAGACAGAAAAAGGGGCATTCAGGTAGAGAGATACAGGAACAGGCAGATATTAACATTATGTATTATTCATTATTCATTACGTATGTCACTCTTATTGTTCATTGTGGGTCATGAAGTTTTCAAACCGCGTGAAGTGAAGTTGATCGACAATTCGATGGCCTTGGACAAAGAACTTCACCAATGAGGAAAGGACGGAGCCGCCACGCCGGCTGAGAGCTGTCGACTGCGGTGGCGGAGGAGGCGCCAGCGGCGTTTCCAATTAGCGCCTTTCGGAAGTGTACCGCACTAACAGCGCGGCCCAAATACCCCTCCGCTCTCCTCAGCACCTATAGCCATCGAACGTCACGCGATGCCTTCCCAAGCGGGGCTGCTCGCTTATACGCGCGTTCAAGTCTCCACCACAGTATGCTTCTAAACTGGTGCAAGATCATTTCAGATATACCCGACACAAGGTTGAAAGCTAGGACTAATAACTGTACACACTCAATTGGGAAATTAAATATATGATACATCTTACTGCAACTTCAGTTACAGCAAGTGATAAATGTGATAATGTAAAAATATAAAAAACATCCTAATATTTACTTTACTACAACAAACTAGTTCGGAGCGAAAATTATTCAGTGCATTTCCTCCCCATCCTCATCTGCAATAACTGCCATCTCCACAAGTTCTTATGCCAGCGCGCTCAATGCTGCGCCGTCTGCTCGCCGCGTCGATGGGCGCCGGTTCCGGGCGGATAATCGGACCGGAACCCGCGGAAGGCGGAACCGCGGGCGGCGCCGGGTAGCGTGCTGCACCAAACGTCTCGTCTCGGCGCGGCGCGGTGGGGCGGCTGCGTTCCCCACCCTAGCTATATAGGTCCCGCGTGCGGCGCCCCCGCCCAGTTGGCATGTTCGTGGCCACACTGCCTTTCCCACTGAGTCGCCATTGCAAGGCACCCAAAACGTGGCATTAATTAAAATGCTTGTCGTTTATGCTCTTCAGTTACAAGAATTTTACAGAACACTTCTCACATACTTTTCACGGTTCGCTGAAATTGTCATTATATAACGTATTTGAAATGGCAAATTCATTATACAAAACCTTTTTTTTTTCTTCTTCAAAAACATACCCTTCCGAAAATCGTTTTTTTATGTGCTACCATGCTTATATACACTATGTCATAACTGAAGTGGATAAATGATTGATGATTTGATGTAAAAGCAATTATAATAGTACTAGAGACTTGCAGAAGCAAGATCGTTGATGAGTAAAATCACACAAAATGTTTTTCAAAAACAAGCACGCACGCTGCTCAAGACGAACAAATAAAATTGGTCATATAGCAACAACAAGTTAAACATATAAAAAACTCGTCACTAAAACTGCAATATCAGTATATACGGAAACACAATACAACAGTTTTCTTCACACCAACTATAGTTAATGGTAAGCGGCATTTTCCTTCAAGACTCGCAGTCGCTGTCAGCTGTGACGTAAAAACAGACACGATGAGCCTGAAAGTTTGGTCATTATGTACAGTACTAAAATTAGGAGGAATTACACAATCAAATAATTTCATTTTTGGGTCCTCATTCACATTAGGTGAAACTTTATTTATCGCGAGTTTCCGGATATCTAACGAAACCATAGAATCTCACATGGCCGGAGGCAGCTTAGTTTTCTTTCTATTTCTGGGTGCATTGGAAATTAGTAAAACGAATACAAATGAGAGAATATTCGTGACATGAGAAGCAGGGAGGACGGGAGAATCCCGAGATAAACTATCGCGGCCCTCTTTCTTCACTACTCCACATAGATCGCCCGGATTTTAAGCCTTGAAACGAGATATAAAAACCTAAGACGTAGGCCGTTTTCGTATGACTTTCCTCTTCAGATTCCTACTTAGACTAAATGTGTCAATTAATTCAATCCACAATTTATGTTTAAAATCCTTGTAAACATGAACTCCGTGCTTCACAGCTAGAAATAAGAAGCTCGTATGGAATTAGGAGATGGAACATTTGTTTCAAATTTGATAAATATTATGGAAGAAAGGGCAAATGGCGAAATACAGTGAGAAAATTGTTGTTAATTTAATATTTAAATGCGAACTATAATTGTAATTATTTTTTTAAATTGTAACAGTTTCAGAAATTTTGATTCTAGAAGCTTATTTAATTATACTCGTATTAAATTTATTTCTAATTGTCACTACTCATCAAGAACTGTTTAACTCTGAAGTCTTTAGAAGGAAGAAGCGGATGAAATGTGAGAAAGAAATAGGGCAGATGTAATAGATCAAGGCAAAGAGTAAATAAAAATAGTATCCTCATAATTTGTCACGAAAGATTTACGTACACAAGAAAATCATCTCGTCTGCACCCACTCTTTTGTAAATTATATACATTTATTATTATATAAAATTATTTATATAATTTCATACATTTTAGTTTATTTCCACTATATTTTTCGTCCCGCGCCGTTCTATTATACAACCAGCGGTCGCCGTGAACTCCAGGAATGTTTCAGCATGTAGAGCTGGAATCGAGATAAAGCGGGAAAGAGGTCGCCGCCCTCCGCCGAGTGTGCGTGTCCAAACTTGCGACCTTGGCGCCGAAACGACGCGCCATACTCTCGCTTTTCGCGTTTGCATGTGTGCGGAGTGCGATTGAAAGTAGATAAGAGAATTGCATGCTCGCATGAGATTTACAAAGTAAAACGGACAAAAAAGAAATTATAGTAAAATGTATGAATAAAGTGGTAGCCGGCAAAGGATGCTGATGAATGTTTTACATGTTGCTTGTGATATTAGTGAATGTTTTGCCAAGAAACTAATACATAATTTCTTTTGCAGGTAAGGAGATGTACATGAAACTTCTTACTAGCTGCCATGTACCGTGAGTAAAATATAACAATAACCATTAACTCAGTGGATTTTGACTATATTCATTATACAATAACTCAAAATCTCCTCAATATAAATTCTGGTTAAATCCAGAATTAGAAAAATTGATATTTCCATGTTTTGTAATACTTAAATGTTTTATTAATTGACTTTGAAAAAAATGTAGTCAAGATGTAATTGGATAAGATTTTCACCTAAGTTTCTCTAAAGTCATTTTAAAAATTTGAAACATTTTCAAAATTAAATTATTTGAATCCCACTGGTAACTGGTCATACATTTGAGTAATAAATATTTTTACTTTAAAATTTGATCTTCCTTTTCAAACTTTAATACAAATAACGTTTTTATTATTTTCACAAGAAACCTATTAGCATCATCAAGCTGATCAATTAAGATTAGGCTGAAGTAGTAAGGTATCTTGACACTGCAGTGAATGTCGACCTGATTACCGGTTTGTACATCCCACGAGGTCTTTTAACAAACTCTTTCCGGCCACTTCCCTGCCGCACGACCTCGAAATGTTGGAACCAGATGCCATTGCCCGCGGGCAATTGTATGCAAATGTGAACTCGCGATGTTACACGACCCTCGCCCCTTGTTCTGACACCTATTCCCTCTCCCTCATTTGAACTTTTTCCTTCCCTGCCCTTCTCTCATTACTTGTGGTCTTCCCTCTCTTCTAGCTCTTGCGGCAACGTACATTTTTCACTAACGCCTGTCCTTAATCTTAACACTCTTGCCATTGTTCTACAGCATCAAAATGATACATGGATATGAAGATAATTTCTTATTGCGGATTCGAACGATTATGTATTTACAAGAAACTCTTTTGGTGTTCAAAAACATGGAAGACTTTTTCAGCAATAACATCATAGTCGTTTTTAACCATCAGTGCAATCACTACCCAAAGGAGAAACAATTTATAAAGTGAAACGTGTCACGTGTTTTACATACGACAAAGAAAGAAAATTCATACGGAGTTACGTCGGATTAACGTGTTTTCATCATCCCGTGTCCCGCATCAGCTCTTCTCTGCCTTCCCCGAGACTGCCTCTTCCATCGGGCGTCTTCACGATGCGATCTGAGCACGCTGCGCGGGCGCCGGAGACAGTGAGACTCTTCCGGAGACAGTCGCTCCCGCTGGTACGTGTCTGCCGCAGCACCGTTAGAGGCGCGGGTGGGCGAGGAAGGAGGACTTTCAGCTCTCCCCTGCACCTGCTACGCGCACGACACCACACACCGCCCCCCCCCCCGCTCAACACATCCGAACTCACGCGGAGTCTTTGTTCGACCCGACGAAATGTGTTCACGACTACGTGATGTTGTAAGAGACGCACTTTGACGAGGCATCCATACTAAACAATAAAAAAAGCACTAGGAACGAATTGAAAATGGACACGTCAGTTATTTATAATTTATTTAACGACAAAAAATTAAAAATTGTATGACGAACTATAGAGGACAAGTTCAGTCTGCGCACGTTTTCTTGAGAAACTTTATTCGTATATTATATAATCGTATATTCGTTGATTAAAAGTACAGGTAGGAACGAATATTTCTGGCAAGAATTGATAAGAAAATATTCGTTTCCGGTACAATAAAATCTATTTTCAAAGGCATATAAGTTACAGATTTTGGATATTATCCCTTATCCTGCTGTACTGAAGAAATTGACTTACTGCCGTGAGAACATGTAAACGATTATTTGAATAACCATATTTCCCACCGAGCTCACGAAAACGTGCACAGATGTATGTTTAGATGAAAAACAAAGGGTATCTCGGTATTTGCTCAATGGATCAGAAAAACTGGATACTTGATCGGGATGGAGGTCATTGACCCAGAAGCTGACATGCAATACTTGTTACAAGTGTATGTATATATATATATATATATATATATATATATATATATATATATATATATATATATATAGTTCAAATGGTAATTAATGCATTAAAAGCATCTTACTTACAGGTACTTCTTTTACATGCTCTACACTACCACACATGTCAAGAGATCAGTCGGGATCTTACAGCTTGTCCGGTTGTAGCCGTGCCCGGTCGGTTAGAGATACATGTTGGGGAACACTCAGCTAGCCGATGTGTAGTTCGGATTTCGCCATACAGCGGGGATGATCGCTATCACCGTCCGCGATAAAATTGTGCAATATACTTATAGGATTAAAGATCTCAGTAATTGATGCGCCCGGAATCACTGATCAAACGTCACTGGGTCACATTCTTCACATTTATTTTCTTCTGTGAATAACAAAAGTGAATTCTGAAGAATTGCGCAAATGTTTGTGAGCAATTACTCCTCATTGAACTATTAACTGCAACATTAAACAATTTCAAATGTCTCATTAAATTATAAAAATAATGTAATTATTCCTAGAACAACATTAATTGGTCAGCAAAATATCAGTGAACACATCAAAACATCTGTGTCTTGCACATCTGTGAACAAGAATCCTATTTTTCTTCGATTTTGAGGAGGTTAGTACATAAAAGATGCTTTACCTAATTTTTAATTTCTACACCATTTCCAACTCCGACATCATCGACATCGTCATGTACCTTTCATCATATCCGAGCGACATCCGAGGAGCGCGCCACATAGTATCACGCTCCTGACCGGATATTACCTTGTACAATTCCGAAGGTCTGGAAGCGCCTGCGCGGCCGCCACCGCCGCTGGTTTTTACGCGTTCGCGCCCATCTTTCCCCATCCTCCTCTTCCTTTTCGTTCTCCGTCCTCCTGCCCCTTCTCATTCTCATTCTCCCAATTCTTCTTCTTCTTTTCCTCCTCCTCCTCCTCCTCCTCCTCCTCACGACACTTCTCACGATTTTTCTTCTCCTCCTCCTCACGATTATTTTCACAATTCTTCTCCTTTCTCTTCTTCTTCTCCTCACGATTCTTCTTCTTCTTCTTCTTCTTCTTCTTCTTCATCTCCTCACAATTCTTCTCTTCCTTGTATTCTGCACACTCCTTTGTGTTCGCTGTTCTCTCCTTCTCATCTTTGGCTCTCGCTGCCCCTTCCTCTTTTACCGACTCTCCGCCGCCTCCATCACCTCTGCCGCCGCCGGAGACGCAAATGTGGCACAAGAGCGGGCGGCGACGCGTCGCCACGGCTCATGGCAGATGAGCTGATAGTAACCATAGTAACCAGAGCCTCCGGGTTCTGCACACCCGCTTATTTGACTTGGCCGAATTCCTTTACTTATTTTTTCGACATCTAAGACGTAAAAATCGCCATATACATACAATGTGATCGTGGTGAAACAAAAGACTGCCGGAATTTGATACTCGTGTTAATCTTGGGAAGAACATTGTATTTAAGTTTATAAACTTCAGAATTTCAGAGAAGCTATGGGTTACGTTTCGTCACAGTTTCGTTGGTGGAGACGATGAATGTCATTATTAACGTAAATTTTGCAAGTCAAGTTAGTGTACTTCCGTAGCCATTACCGTCATTTTTATTTAATAAAAACACAAAGTCCTTGAGTTGTAGGTGTAGGACTAGTAGACTTGCAAGCTGCAGATCTGACTATAACTAATTCACCTAAAGTTGTTTATTGGCTGAATGAAAACATTGGTTTTTGGAATCATTTATTGAATGCCAAGAACACGTTGCATTGTACATGTACGTGTTACACATGTACGTGTTTGTTAAATTGTTACTTTCGGAATTAAAATTCATAATGCTTAGAACCACCAATTTCGCCTAATACTTAAATGTATCGTTTTTATGATCATGGTGATACAGAACTTCTTGTCTAACCTCTAAGATGTTTCGCACCGTGAAGGCATGTATTCTAAGTCCCATATTATCAGTAAATTAAACTGCACTTGCTGAACCTCCTCTTTCATTGAGTGTCTGCAACCGTCCTTTCTTTCTTGGCGCCTGCCGATTAATATTCAGCTCACGTAGAGCCTTCGGCGAGACGTAATAAATTGAGCATAAATATTACCTGGTGCAGGAAGAGGTATCTTCAAACGCGCTCCGCGTAAATCAGAAGTGCCTCGGTGTCCAGCACGAGCAGAGGATATAAAGAGGATGATCATAACGTTGGGTAATGTAAAATATCTACTTTAAATTACAGGTTAAAAGCTTCAAACGTTTAATGAGTCTGATTTCGAAAGACTCACAGTTATTTCAGTTATCAGTCAGGCACCCAGTTATTTGTCCCTGCTAAAACGAAAGTACATTTGCGAAGCCTTCTTTTTCTAAAGTTTTATCCAATATAAGTCTTTCTACTCGACAACATTTACTATTTATGAACATCGCTTCTACTCCAAAAGCTTGACATTCACGACTGCCATACCACATATCTTTAATAAATCGAAATATTTATTTATTTTCAAAGTACAGGAAGACAAAATACGATTGCCATATTTCTCTTCTAACGTTGCTACAATTAGAAAACAATTTTCCTCGCAAGTGATTAAGAAATTAGTTTCCGGATGACAAGCAGTATTTCAAATAGAATGGTTTGAAAAGCGAAAGTTAATTGTGAATAAGGTACATATTCTTTTAAAATTAGAGCAATTTTGTGCAATTTAATGAAGTTTGATGAGCAATAATTACAGCTCATAAAACAATATTATCATGCCAATTTACTATAATTGAACTTTTCATTAACATTCACCGTAATATAATTAATCTAGCAAACACAGCAGCCCTTGCGCTACCTCTTTGATAGAGTAACCTTTTAGGCGTAAGTGGGAGGCATGTGCCTTGATTGAGCGCTCTCAAGTAAACCAAAGTTAAGTTTTGTAGCACTTTCGAGAAACAGCCAGGTCACGTTGGGTCTGAGAATGGTCAGTATTACGACCGGTCCACGGAGAAAGGCGAAGAATCGAGGCTGCGAGTCACGACACATTTTGTTGGAACTATTCTTGCGAGTGTTTGTAAGAGGACAAAAACTCGAATATTGAAAGTAATAGTACGCAATAAAAACATATATAACACATTTATTAACGGAAAACTCTTTTTTTAGAAAACATTAGGCTCCTCGCTTGATGGACCAAAAAATATTTAATTTTAGAGAAATTATGCATTGTTGGGTTCTGATTCAGGTAACATTAATTACACATTTTCAGGAAATGTTGATGAAATAATCCTCAAATATCCTAAATAAACATAGAAATTGCTTACAAGGAACAACTCTTAGCGATGTGTCATTTTGATAATATTAGGTTGACGACAGGTTGACTGACTGGTCTTGCAAGTCTGTTCTTTCCTAGGGAAGAATAAATAATTCTTAGAAGTTAAAAATTAAAGACGAAGATATTTACTCGCCCATGCGTTTCGCCTTGATAAAGCAAGGGTACAACCAGAATTGTCAGGTTGCAAGTATTTTACTCGTGGTTTTTATTGGTTGTAGATTAAGATCATGCCATGTCTTATCCATCATTATAATCTACAAATAGACATACTTTAATTTATTGATTCATTTTTAATACATTTTCCTAAACTTTCATTGTTGATGTAAATATTTAAAGTGCAAACTAACAGATAATAAAATCAGTTTGTGCGGGGATATTACATATATCAAAATACCTTTGCAATATTAAGGTTTATTAAACTCACGTGTAATTCACTTACGTTCACATCTCCGTCTACACATGCGTACCTACACGATTGAGATTCCATCAGGCGCAACAAGAAATACAATATTACTAAAGTTACAAATGTAGTCAAAGTGCACAAAAACGGAAGCAAAATTGGGAAAGAAGAAAGTAATTAATTTGTTCATTTTTATCCCTATCAAATTTTAATTAAATAAATAAAACTACCAAAAAATATTCTTCCGCTAAATTATTAAAAGTGAACACGTGTGCAAAAGTTATTCTGAACGATAATAACACTAACTTTTTGAGTTTATAAACAGGTTTCTTTTGCTTTGATTCTTTTTCCTTGGATTCATATTACAAAAGATCGAACAAAACAATCTAAAATTAGTATGAAGTAACGCTTTTAAAAATATTTCTTAGAAGTTCATATTTTTCGCATTCTTTATCTGCAAAACCACTGCATGACGCGAGCGTTGCGTCGTTCAACTATTTCCTTCAAAACGTGGTCCAGAGCTAAAGTGATGGAAGAGCAAAGCTAGTGACGAGTTCCGAAACTGGCACGACGTGTCCTCGATGAGAAGTGGCGGCGACAACGAGAGAAGCCTGACGGAAGTGCATCTTTAAGCAGAACTATTGCTGTCACCACCCCAACTATTGCAACCATCGATCTCACCCAACAACCCTTCGCTTCCCTCTTCTTCCATAACTTGCGCTGGGATCGTTCTTGTCATTATCGTCTCCTTGCAGCTGCCCTTTTAGCGATACTTCAATACTTCGATACATCACCAAAACGTTTTCGATGTCGATGAAAATATCGACAAAACATCGATGTTTAAAATATTGATGTTTTAAATTTGACGAAACATTTCGAAGTAATAGTTATGGTTTTAATGTGATACATAATACGTCAATATTAGATTAAAGTATATTCTGGGTTAAAATTTGACTGTCATCTTCATTTTCTAATCAATGTTTTATGTGGTCAAGTTTTAAAATGCAGTTTAACGAAATTATCATGTAAAAAGTAATCAAAACGGGTAATAACACTAGACAAAGGATGCGAATAACAAACTATTTAGGGCCATCTGGGGATCGACAACAGTGACAGTTGTCAGTGGCTGTCGATTGCCAGAAATCCACAAAAAAAATTGATACTGGAAGTTTTATTTATATGTTCGTTTTAAACATCGATTTTTCTAAACACATATATCTATATGAATAAAACATCGCAAACAAAACATCTATGCTATAATATCGATGTTTCTGCTCAAAAATACCGATGTGTTAAAAACATGGAGGATTTTTTTTTTGTTATCTCTACTTCTCCTGCGCCACACTATTTCCAGCGCTCCAGCCATCTACAACATTGCCTTCTCTCCCGCCCGCCTCCTCCCCCACTCCACCAATCCGGCGCCGTCGCCGCGGCGTGGCGAATGGAAGCAAGGCAGTGTGTCAGCTGGTGCCACTTCCGGAGAACCGGTTCTCGTCGGGAAGGACGTTCCTTCACCCCGCGCGCGCCTTCGTCGTACTTCCCCGTGCGGCCGCGCGGAGCGCTTCCGTCGCCTCGCCGCTGTTGCCTCTCCGCCACCCGCGCCGCCACCGCCGCCGCCGCCGCCGCCGCCGCCGCCGCCGCCGCCGCCGCTGCTGCTGCTTTTACTGCTGCTGCTGTCCCGTTAAGCAACGTGTTCCTATGAACGCAGACAAACGCGTTGCACACGCGGTGACGGCGGCGGCAGCGGCGGAGCTGTCTCGTACGCGCCAGTGTTCGACAGAGACGCCGAAAGGGAGGGAGAGAGCTGACACTGCCGGGGTCGCCCTGGCCGAGGAGGCGGTTGCTCGTCAAGATTCATTTTTCAATTGTTACCGACGGCGAAGAGAACTTATATTAATGTTATGTTAATAATACAAATAAATACTTACAGAAAACAAAAGGTAATGCCAATCTGGCATATTGTACATCATGACAACGTTACGAGTCTGATGAATTCTACATACCGCTTGTAAAGTAACATAAGTCAGGGATGTTAGCTTTAAAAATAATATTCCTAGTTAACAATTTCCAAGAAAGAGAATTATGAAGTTCCGTTCAATATCAATATAGTGCAAAATGAGCTATTGATAATTTAATATCTCGGTGATTCGGTGCTTCCATAATTTAACTATATTCAATTCAGTTGTATACAAGTTGATTGAAATCTCAAATCAAAATAACCACTGCAAAAAAAATTTAAGCACTTGTAAATAATATTGTGTCCATAACATTATGTCCATTTATTTTAATATAGAATACAAATGTCGTATTACACAAAGTTCGTATTACGCTAATATAATGACCAAGAATTCTATTCTTATTATTGAAGGCTTTTTGAGAATGAAATATTTATGTAAAATTACCGATATTTGTACCAATAGTTTTAACATGATTAGATCCAAACACTTATCATAACTTTTTACAGAGTGGACATTGTGTTCATCACAAGTTACAACAAAAGAGAAAACTGTAAAAAGTCCAACGAAGGACCAGATTAACAGAGTGGACATTGTGTTCATCACAAGTTACAACAAAAGAGAAAACTGTAAAAATTCCAGCGAAGGGCCAGATTAAAGGGTGAAAGCATCATGGACATTAAGTCACGAGTTCCGCGCGTATTTAATCTATTACACCGAAAGGTTAAAATAATCGTTGTTGTGGAAATGTGAACATTAAAAGTAAAATTTTAAAAAGGTCTAACAAGTTAACAATGAGACAATATTAAATAATGACAAATAATCATATTATATCATATTAGATTTTATTATCTAACTACTGAGACTTTATTAACAGACGTGGCTGAGAATGTAATAATTCTTTAATTATCATAATAATAAAAAATGTTGAAGTTACACGAGGAAAATACCCATTTGTATATATAAACTTTTTTTTACTTTATTTACCATTCTTACACGTGATTAATTAAAAAATAATGGCATGATTCTTTTTCTTGGATTCATAACCCTGTTTGAGCTGCAAAAACTATTTCAAAACACGTCGGAGCACCCGTGTCTCATTCATCATTGATCGTTAATAAAATACCTTCCAATAGATAATTATGCTCAACACCAGTTATTAAAACTTGTTTGTATAAATTTATTAACTAAAACGAGCGCTTCGCATACTCTTCTGCGATAATTGATCATCTCTTCTTGAACGTTTAAATCACGAATAAATAGAATCGAAGAGTATCTTCCAAACGAAACGTAGTCGTCATTGCAGCAGTGATTCTGGCAAAGTCGGTCCATCTTGCGTGTATTTTTAGTTCACGAAATGGACTACAAAAAAGGCTCGTCGCTCAGTCATGTGATCCACTGCCGCTCCATTAGCGAGAGAACCGGTTGATAATGAAATGGGATATTTAAGGGGTCGCCGAAAGTCTCGTAAAGTGCGGATAATGTTGGGAGGGGGAGGCGAAGACGTGTCCGTTCTACATCGAGGCGCATCGGAAATGAGGCAGAGCATAACCTCGTTGGGCAGGTCGCACTCGTACGAGGGGGTGGCAGAGTGGAAGAACTTCGGTTTCAGCGAAGGGGAAATGTTTATTCTTATCTTACATATTTCTTCTCGTTTTATGGCGGTCATTACTTTGTATTATTGTCTAAATTGTTCCGTATATCGGGTTGTGACAGCAAAGAGTACTTGAACAGTAAGAGCTGGTAGTTGCTTTTATACTGCCGCTAAATCAAAGAATTTCACATTTATTACGTAAATACGGAGTGATATAATTAACTGTAGTCTACAGTGTTTATTTATGAAATTTGTGGAGCTTCCACCTTCAAAATCACGTCATGTGTAATCTCTTATGAAGAGAACTTCACTCAAATAAATTTATAAATATTTCTAAGTTTATGTGCATAATATTCTATTACACTTGTTGGATGACGCATAGTTATCATATCACTGAAGACTTTTCAAATCATGTTACAAAACATGATGAAATGATGTTTTGCAATTAATTCGTTCACTGAGGAATACATTCGACCAACTTCTAGTGAGAATGATATCTAAGGAAAGGAATTTCAGGCTCATTAATGAACCGGATCTGACTAGCTAAGCGCGCAACAGAGGACGACTACCATTAGACGAAAATTTAGAATCTTTCGCACAAAGCAAACACTGGCTCAAACATTATCTTACAAGAAATCTCTTTTCCGTTGGTGAGAGCCGCGACAAGCGGTTAACAATGAGAAGAACGGTGGGTCAATGCGCCAAACAAATGGACAGAACAGACTTCTTGCAATTGCTAAGCAAGCACTTAAATCGTAAGAAATTAGAAACTACACATATAAAAAATTAAACAAAGTCATATTGGTATTGACTTTTTTATGGGCTTATTATATCTTTCAATCATCAGTTTTAATGCGAGAATTGCTCTAAAGTCACGTACAACTATGTTTTTCCTCTTTCCGCACCGAATGATAGTTTCAGGTGCAGTTTTGAATGTATTACATGGAAATAACTTTGTTTGATATTTTATTGCCTGTAAATTATTTCCCAATAACTTAAAACAACTGCAATGTTTGATACTTAACCACTAAAACTACAATGCATTCACTGTTACTATAACGATTCCTAAAGAAGTTGTTTTATTACTTTCAGAAAATGATATAATTATTTTTAATATAATTCCTCTATATTTATATTATCTTCTTTGTAGCATTGTATTTCGACCTACTATTGTTAAAATAATATACTTTTTCCGACTATATATTGAAGGGACACGATTTCATATTTATGGTGGTCTATAGTTTAAGATTGTGTTGGTACTCAAATAGTTGGCATTTAGTACATAATAACGTTTGCTCATATATTTATTTTTAATGCATATCTTTGATCAATTTATTTTTTTATTGTTAACATGTTATTGTGCTGATTTGTAAGCTAGTTAAGATGGCTTTGGCCCAGTGTGCAGCTGCACTTCCTGGGCCTTCTGCGCCTTACGCAACCTAGCTTGGGTGCCTTCTGCACCCCCGCGCTTTAATGGTCCTCTCTCATAAGCGGCTCCGTCATAAAACCTCAGTACAAAGCGTAGGAGGGCGGGAACGGCGACGATAGGAGCGGGCGATAGCGCGGGTGGGAAGTGGGGCCATTGTGACGGTGGTGGCGGCGGTTGTGGTGGTGGTGGTGGTGGCGGGGGCGGTGATGTCGATGGAGGCGGCGGCGGTAGGAGTGACGGCAGTGGTGGCGATGGCAGCAGGTGCGGCATTGGCGCGCCAGTAATGTTAATGTTAGGGGTGGTGTCAGCTTTGGTGATGGTGACAATGGCGTCGGCGGCGATGGTGGTTTTGGAGGGGGCGGCGGCGTGATAGTAGTAGTGATAGTTAATTGATGGCGTTTGAAGATTGTTACGTTTATGGCGATGGCGGGTGGTGACGATAGCGATGGCGCTGGTGACATTGATGGTGAAGGCAGTGACGATGTTGATGGCAATGGCGGTGACAGCGATGATGGTGATGGCATTGGTCGTAGCGGCGATGATGGTGATGGCGGTGGTGGTAATGGTGATGTTAGCTGTGCTGCTGCTGCTGACTTTAATGGCGAAGGCGATAATGGTATTGATAGACCTGGTGAAGTGATGCTGGTGACGAAGGCGGTGGTGTCGGTCGGGTAGTGGCGGACCTGGCATGGAGCAGCCCGAGAGCGCGAGGAAGACGGAGAGGGAAGGCATGCTCTGCTTCCCACGCCCCACTCGTCCCGTTCCCACATGCGCCGCCGCGCGCCCCGCCCTCCTCCCGCCGGAGTCGGCCGCAGAGGCAGGAGGTGGGAGGATCGGTCCGCCTTCGCCCCTTCAGGCCCGCCCCTGCATGTGCCTCCTGCTTGCAGGAGGGCTAATCCCTGTTGTAATGCCTTTCGCTGTAGGTGTCGTGCTACTAGTAGCGATTGCAGGCAATTACAAATGCTTCCAGTATAGGATGCAAAAAAGTTGAGTTCTCAGGGAAGCTAAGTTCCCTGGAGGAGCGTGGTGGTGAGCGAGGTTTCAAGTACAGAGACCAAGTCCGATGAAGTATGAAAGTTTAATTGAAAAATAGAGCTGCAGAGAAGCGTGAAGTTGACACAGCAAAGTCTGTAGGCTGTCTGTCCGATATCAACGCTAGAGGATCCTTATATGGGAAACAGGGAGATTTACGAGGCCATTACGCCACCCCCGTCAGAACTCGGCATGCCCTGGACGCAATAAACTGACATAACTGTCAGAGGACTTTTGCCCTTTTGAAAACTCACAAGATCCCAAACATTCCTGTTTCCACGTCTGGATCGTGCTAGCGTTGACGGCGGTTTGGGGTGCCCAATCACCCATGACCTCAGGCAGGGCGCCTGCTCCAGACACGACCCTAATTTAAACATGTTTGAAGGGTGATTTTTCTTTCACGTACAGTTTGAAAGAAATATTCATTGCTCTTCTTAAGCAATGCGTACTTCATATGTACGTAGGTGCATTTACCATTACACTCTCCAACACATATAGTCTCGACGAGAGAGTGTGAAATTGTTTGCTGTTCAATCTGAAATATTTTTCTACAGCACATTCATTGTTCGAATACTGCCTCATATTACCCTGAGCAATTAGGTTAATTTAATGAATTCTAAACGTAATTATAATATAAAGATTATCACTAATATTTTAATGAATAGCAGATTGTTGTATAATATTTAATTACAGATTTCTTTACATTTTAAATGTTTAATAAGTATTTATGGCATTAACTAAATGTGTGCAGTCATGCCAATGTCAACCACATCATTTATTTTTACAGAAAGTAGCTGAGATTAAGAAGTTCAGACATAAGTAAACATGTTTAATCAAACTCCACTACAAGTCGTTTAAATGACCTAGATAGGAATCGGTTGTACCATGTAATTCTTATGCAACGTCTCATTAATGCTTTGACTCTACTAAATTCCGTAGAAACTACTATCTGCCATATCAGAATTATCAAGTACTTAAGTTATTGTAAACAGGTCTTATTAACGAAAGACTAGTACAGCAAGTTGGAGTCTGCGTCGTGTAGGTTCAATGCATTTGTAATTAGTATTCCTCGAACAAATCTCAAACCAGTTTGAAGTGCTAGCGCGAATCCTGTAATTCGCTCAAACGTTGTCGCTTTCGAACCATGTTACAAGCACTTATAACTCAGAGCGTAAATATCTGGAACGTTCGTAATTGGTTTGGTACTTCATGTAGGTGAGAATTTAATAGAATAGGTGACGTTTCAGAACGAAACCAAACGTATTGAGAACATGGGGAGTCATGCTTCAAACACTGAAATAATTAGTTTTCAAGATATGAACAAAGTACAAGTGAAGATGAAAAGTCGATAAGCTCCCTCAGGGCCCATGTATTGACAATATATCGTAAAGGGTCGAACTTCTTCGGATATTACTGTGTCTGGCAATCTTTGGAGCAATTCATGGTCTACGGGCAGGAAACCTGTTCCAGAAATGTTTTACTATTTGGCTCTCACGATACGTGTTGGTGCTATGTTAAACGTCTCCTTACAATTTGGAGCACAGCTTTACGACTTGATTAGTCATGATTAGTCGAAACCAGACTACAATATTTAACTTATGGTCTTGATTGTTGTCCAATGTTAGAATAACATTCTTAAAGCCTTATATCATTTACAGTCATATTTTGGCAGTTGCTAACAATTATTTGTGTATTAAAAGTGAGTATCAATATGATTGTGCGTGAAGTTCGTAAATTAACAGAATAAATGTTATTTTAAAAGTACAGGAACAATTTAAACCTTCAATTTCATTGGTTCAATGTCATTTACTTATTTTAGAGAATATTATACAAAACAAAGGTAATGTTGAATGTACTTGGTTTACACGTATTACTTTCTCTCATGAAATCTACAAATTATGCTTACTAAATAGCATGAGAAATATTTTTAAAATACCTTTCAATATAATCGATTTTATATTCTTCATATACCCCAAACATGTGAAAGAAGGTGAATAAAGAGTGCGAGGAAGTCTGTAATGAGAATGCGATAGCTCCAATAACAGTGAGTGAAAACAAATATAAATAAATGTCTACCAGAACGTACAAGGAAGAGGTGCCACATATTTGTTATAATGCGGGATGCGTTGAGAAAGTGAATTTGGTGAGAAGTGTAGCAAGAAATTTACCAGTTAGAGGCCACCTTAAGTTTAATTTTGTGACGACTTCTTAACCATCATTCTTTACATCAGAATATTTCAACACTAGTACTAGGAACTAAAAAAGTAAAGTTCTTTCTTTATTATCCAAGTATCCATTAGGTAATGGTTTTGGATTTCTCGAACGAGAAATATGATGTTTTATAATTTGTACAAACATTGCTAATTATGATAAAGTAGGATCATGATTTTTATTGAAAATAAAATTGAAAATTAAATTGTTGAAATTAAAATTAATTCTAACACATCCTATTAAGACATTACTTATCTGCCTGAGGCATTGAAAACTTTGTTCGCTTCTAGCCATCTCCCAATATTTGATCTACTTGAACGGAATCAACTGGTTTTCTCTTCCTTTGTCTTCGCTTCGCAAATACTCTTCGTTGGTATTAATTAGCCCATTTATTATCTCTCTCTCTCCCAGGGGTATACCTGTTTCTTCTTCCGAGCGTCAAGGTCGGGTTCATTGTGGCGGTGGAATCGAGAGCGTCTGGATTCCTGGTTTGCTTTGCGGTCGATTTCAGATTTAAGCAAACAATGGACTCCCCTGGGAAACAGGGTCAGCCCTACCAAAATCCCGAAAGGAGCGCAGTCATGGATTTAGCTAAAACAGCGTCATGCCACCCCACGCTTTTTCTTCTAAGTTTTTTGTGTAGACCGGAACTATGTTTTTTTGTTATTTTATTGAACATTAATTCAAGAAAAAAACATCATTCAGAAACAAAGAAAAAACTTGACTGAAAATTTTTAAGGTCGCTTTTGATATTGGTTAATGTCAATGAGAACATTCTCTGCATGCATTACAAAGAGTAATTGAAGCTGTTGTAACGCTGTTACTAAATTTCCTTTCCTTGTTTAGATGATGTACACTCCCACGTATTACCGTCTGATAATTATCTCTTCAGAGAAACCTAGACATAGTTTATAAATAATTCAATCACGCCCCTCCACAGTTTACACTCCACTTCATATTATAAAATTAATAAATACTTAAGAAAGAAATCGTTTGAATTAAAAAAAATCTTAAAACGTTAATTGTATTTCCCTGTTTCGGTCCCCAAGACGATTTAGAACGGAAAATTATTTGTCCAAGCTGTGACATTCAGTGTTGAAGAATTAATTCAATTTGCGGCGAAGGTGATAGTAAATAAAAATCCGTTAGTCTCACATGTGCTGAATCGCATACGTGCAATACACCTACCTTCCCTTCACAAATGCTAGATATAATTAAATGATCGCACGCACAGAGGACAAATGGGAGACAAGAGGTATATAGAACACATTTCTGTTCACTTTATAAGAAAAACTATACATGTTTCTCTATATTCGTTTTATTTTCAATAAAATATTCGTCTTTAACCCTATCGCGGTAAGGGAGGCGTCCTTTTGAGGTTACAGCAAAGTGATCGCTGTTTGGAAATTTGGCCAGAAATTTATCTCATGAAATTTCTAAAACCAGGTTTGGTATGTAAATGAAAGACGCGAAAAAGCTGTGAAACACCTCTCCTCGCAGTATTTTGCGTGAATTGATCGGTCGGGAATGTAAACTCATCCGACTGGTTTGTCGTGTCTGAAGGTCTCAAGTCAGAGAGGTCATATAAACTCATTATTTTCCTTAAATATCAATAATATGAAAAAAAATCGCATAAAAACAGGAGGATTAATCAAGCACACACGCATGCCAACTGCTTTGAAACACCTGCCACACCACATCTCATCGTCGTGTTTCAATCTATTATCAACCACAGTGTATTCAAAGGGGTTTTTTTCCCTCTGGCATATCTGGAGAACCGCAGCGCCGTCAGAAGGAAATTCGATCGCGGGGCGAAGGGGCGGCGTCACTTTCGATGGGGGAGCGGGCACCCCTGGCATTCCTCCGTGACGGAGCCGCCCCCTCGCACACAAACCGTCTCCGGTTGCGGCGGCAGGATTGATGGCCCGGCCAGCTGACGCGCCCCCCCCTACCTGCTGGTGCTCGCCCGCTCCCCCTCCCCCCCATACGCTCCCAAAGGACGACGGCGCAAGCCCCCACGCATCCGGGTCCCTGCGCCTACGCACCCTCTTGGGAAGCTGTTCTGGCCCCAAGCGAGAGAACCCTTTTACTGACGTTGAACCAGGCTCCACACATATTAAAAGTGAAATAACCACGCATGCACCATGTATCTGCATTCTCAGTGCCAACCAGAGTTAAGAAAATACTGCGTGTTTTGAACTTATTCGCTGCTGACTTATTAGATTCAATCACTTGCGAATATGTGAGTGAATTATCGTGTGAATGAGATTTAAAAAAGGAATGACAATAAATAATGGAACTAAAACAAGACATTTATAAGTTAAACATTTTTTTGAAGTAGGGAAACGGCCGAAGCGCCATTCTTTGAATAGGTTAGTTAAGGCATACTAGTTGTAAGTTAGTTGGAAGATTAGTTGCGGCTCCCATTTATATGCCTCCTTTGCCGAAAAAAAGAAAGCTGCGCCGCATGCACAATTGTACTGTCACAAAAATAAAATTATCGCCTTGGCAGGAACATTGGGGAAAACTTTTTAAAAAATTAAAATATTTAAACATGGACACTCGACGAATATTTTACTCAATTTTTGAGGGGAATGGTATAAATGATAGCGTTGTTCCCTCAGACATTCATTTAAACGTACGACAATACATATTTACCATATTAAATACCCAACAAATAGCAACACTCTGACCTAGTGCTTCGACAGAGCAGAGAGCAATAAAGGGAACATCTAAGGATATTGTGTTCGTCAGCACTGAAGAGACCGAGGAGAAGGGCAGAGCACGAACGCCGTGATCTCGACGACTCGAACCTTCAGTTGGTTTTCTCGGTTGACTGGTCACGAGTCGCCGGCCAGTCCGTCAACGTCCCCATTGCCTCCTTGGCAGCGCCTGGTCGCCGGGGCGCTCTGCAGCCGCCGCTTGAGAAAGTTGTCCTGGGCAGCCCACGCACTCCGCGCCAAAGGAAGCGGTGCAGCTGGCCGGCCATGCGGCACCGCTCCCTTTGGTTCCTCTCCCGAAGGAACTCGAGCTATCCGGGAGCACGATGTAATTTGTTAGACACGCGCAAGAACGTGTTCGTTCTCAGAATCCATTATTTACGCCTGAAATGTTTTTCACAAACACATTTCATTGTTAAACACGTAGTAATGAGTTTAGAATAAGAAATTTTAGAGAGGTCTCATCACCACCGACATTATCGTAAAAAATAATATTTCTTTGGTATGTAGTTCGATTCGGGTGCAGAAGAATGAGGTAATGTACGACACCGTCGTTACTTTAACTTCATTGTCAAATACAACTTGAAGAAACGAAAAGCTTAACTTATCTACTCATATTTTCATTACATCAATTAATGACGGCAAGTCATCGTATTCTTTACGCAATTCTTCGTTTTGAAAACAATTCAATTTCGTACACTTTCGATTTTTTACGCATATTGCTAAAATTTGCGTTAACATTGGTGTATTTTTAGGTATTATAAGACCCTTTGATTTTTAGCGCTAAATACTCTGTATCCCTTTTTGTGCTTCCAAGAAAATGAAAAACGCATTAACGAATTATCTGCCGTTAAGAAGAAATACTTCTATCACCAGAATATATCAATTAGCGATTTAAGTTTATATAAAAACAGTAACCAATTAGACAAATCAATTAATTGATTAGCAAGTATAACACAGAAATTGGAAAGTTCTGGAGTCGTTATTTCATTATACGCTTCTTCTTGCTGCTGTACGAACGAAGATGCCGAATATTTCGTCATGTCATTTTCAGGGTAGTGAAAAACTAGGGTGTTAACGGTGTTGTGTTCTTGTGGCTCCAAAGAAATAACCACATCCGCACCTCGTGAAAGTTCGGCAATACATCGTTCGAAGTAAAGTGGGTACAGAAGCAACCCGCATCCGTAGGTTCGAAGAAGAGAGAAGCAACACTGAACTACTTAAGCCTTTCTCTCGGTGAACACTACTTCTGGGAGAAGGGATTTCCAGATCCATGTTGTTAACTCAAAAAACTACTCGGTGGACTGTTCTGAGAATATCTGCCGATGCTATTTGCCGTCTATTTTCTTTCCGGCGGTGAAAAGCACCAGCTGTGAAATCAGAAATTCTGTCCCTGGCGAAAGACTGAAAGAGTGAAATTTGGAAACATGGAACCAACCAAATGACTATTGATTACTTTCTGCTTGAGTAGTGTTTTCCCTTCCTTTGCCTTTTACAGCCTAAATAGTATAAGGTTTCTTTAACTTCTATGTAGTGATATTAAAATACCCCCACGAAATGTTGAATAGAATATTATTAAAAATACCAAAAATAAGAATACAGGGTTTTAAACTGAAGAAACGAATACGGGAAATTACATGTAAATTAAACTGTTTCCAACTGAAAGGGAAGCGAAGGTCTAATTTAGACTCCCTCTGGGAATGAAATGTGAGTACACTTCTCCCTTAACTTCTAAATTTTATTACGTTCTTAAAATAAAAAAAAACAAATTGTGAAACTTTAATCTTCAAACTCCTACAGAAACGTGAAAAAAGTAATTGTTTTCATTATTTCGGAGAGATGAATTTGAGTAATATCGTGTTTGCGCTAGAGAGCGGCAATATGAGTTCTTGAGCGGGGGCAGACACGTTCCTATGCAAAAGTACTACAAATGGGGACAAAGTAAATTTGATATTTCTGTACACTGGAATCCTGATAGGATTACCCATTATTCAAATAATGGGTTCAAAACGCTTATGAATAATTCCACTCAAAAAATGAAAAATAGAAAACAATAAGATTATTGCTAGAAGAAATGTTGAAAGTCGTAACATTATTTTAGATGAATATGAATTTTCTCATTTTTCGCAGTTTAAAAGCGAAAACTTTAGTGTTCGATACCGCGGCTGTGTATATGTCACTACAACAATATTAGAGAAGAATAGAACATTTCGATCTGAATTGTTCAAAATAATGGCACGTTAACACAATACAACTTCAAGTACTAATATTTGACTTACATGTATCATTAAGTACTGCATTTATATCACGGTCGCTTTTATTTTATTAATTGATCATTTCGCAATTTTACACTAGAGAGAAAAATTACAAAAGCCTTTTCTGCCAAATTAGTTTCAGTACATTGAATGGCGTTCATAATTGTTTGACTTTCACAAGTTAATGCGAATCAAGGAGATAGAGATTTTTCTGATCTCTTACATAAGCTAGAAAGATTTCAATGCCATTGAGAAGGTGCCGCGTTTTCAAGAGTTTCAACGACCTCTGCTTCCATTGAAATCGGCATTCTCTTTTTGCAAAGGAGAGAAAAGAGGGAGAGGCTTATTACATCAAGGTTGTGACCCTCAAGGTAATCGTTTGGAGACACACGTTTGTTGAGCAAAAATTGTTGGATGGATCACATTGAAACGTGTTCGAACCCGGGTCTCTAGAAATCTCAGCTGAGCAATCGTCGACGTAGCGAGACGAATTCGCTAACCGCAAGTTGAGCGTAACGTTGAGTAGCTACGCAAGGCCGCGTCGACAGATTCGTTCGCTGTCAATGAATCAGATCGCTTTGTCAATGAGCTGTTCCTTCGGCACAGTTTTCACTCTCGATGCGGAAAATCAAGCTGCGGTGGCGAAGAATAATTAAGTGGAGAAAACGAACACTGCTTTGTCAACTGTGGTGGCAATCCCAGCATTAACTCAGCGTGAAGGGCCGCTTATTCTCTGTCACCTGGAAAAGAATGTCGGAGATAATGTGGCAATGGAAAGACGGGACATTTTGATCCTCAAATGTCCTAACAAACTGAATTATGAAAGATATTTTAAAACGCGAATTTTATTGGCGTTCGAATCTTTTAAATCTTAATAAATTCCTCTATATTTATACTGCAGCTGTTAACCATCTATAACTCTGTGCATCATGACATCATGCACCTAGAGTTCCGTAGAGTTTATTTATTTACTTGGATATAGGGGATCCAATCCATCCAAGCACATCACACAGTTTTTTACTGCTTTGACGTAAATATATAAAAATAAATTAATGATCACAAATAAAATGCAACTTTCTGAAGTGACATTCATTACTCTGGAAAGCTACTTTGCTTACAGCATCTTTCAATTCCGCAATCCCTCGCATCACATTGAGTACAGATGCAATGCATCTGCATCTCTGAAGATTACAAAGTCGTTCGATTGCCCTCGGCTTTCCTTGCGACTGCGAGTTGCAGGTTGACTTGTCAACGTTTTCCATACTCAATGTCTTCCTTTAGAGATATAACAAATGTCTACCATTTTCTATTTAATTCTATCGTAAAGAAGACCATGAGAAGACCCTGAAACATTGGCAATCAGTCTACGCAAGCGCCCTGTCGCCAGGACGGCCAGTTCCATTCCCATGGCACCGGTTGCGGACGAGTTAAAGACAACGAAGTAGTGACCACGAACTTAATGCTTCAGTGAAGTTTTATTGTGTAAATAAATGTTTTATAAATAATGTAAACATACTGTGAAAGTGAAAATCAAACAAAAATAACAACTCAACAAAGATACAAACGAATGACTACAAACAGAACAAGTATCTGCTTAAAAATATTCTTGAATAAATTTGGGGATTTTTAAGCGCATTCAATAAATTTCATTTTAGATTTTACCCTGTTTTTAACTTCGTTTCATTCAGTCGCACACTCCTTAGTTCCTGATGCAGCCAGGCAGTAAAACAAGACCGAACGCCCCAAAAATCGCCATCACAGGGCAACAGGAGAAGCGAGCCTACAACTTCATCTCCAGAAGCAAGCATAGGGGCAACGCTCCCGACCTCGGATTACGTCAGCGCGAGGTGAAACCGCCCGAGGCGAGGGCGGGCGTTGCGCGGGCGGCCTCGCGAGCGCCGCTGTGGGTGGAAAGCGACGGTAATCGCGCGCGACTGCGGGCGGCGCCTGCGCACAGAGGGAGGGGAAACTGCCCGGGGCCATGGAAGGCTCTTGTTGAATCGGGGGAAAAGCCCGAGGAGAACGGCCTTCCGCGGCAGTTTCAATCAACTGCATTGAGTGGACACAGGCGTTTTACGAAATTCGAAATCGGACAAAATCGCATTGTTTCTTTCTTTTCCTTTTTGCGGTCGGGGAATTGTTTAGCTTAAGAGGATTTTGTTCAGATCAGATGAAAATAGCCTTGTACATAGAGATCCGTTGCTAAAGACAAGGTAAATTGGAAAACACTGAAGCGTTGAGGACAGAATAGACATTGTATAATAAGTTAACGTCAAAATAAAATGCTGTCGGTAGCTGCTGCAGATAATGCGCGAAACGATTGACAGTGCGTCGTGTTATTCTCTGTAGTATTATATACACAGAATAGCACTCCTATTATTTCTATTACATGAAAAGTGTTTACAACAATTGTACAACACCAATATTGTTATGAAATTTTTATTTTAAGCTTAATGACCACCGTTGTAACTTTTTCACCACTGTAGTTTCTTAAAAGTTATGACATTGAATAGCATAAAATTGATTGAATTTGTAAAATCGTATATGCTATAAGCTCACAAATGTTACTCTTTTGTTTCAGGTAAGCTGTGAGGCAATAACGATACATAATCCGCAGTGCGTCTGATCGGTGAGTGCAAACATTACATGCTCGTACCGAGGAAGTAATCATATTTTTGTTTAAACCGTGCCAAAATAATTGCATCGAACAAACGTTCGTGTTCCTTCCCATTCAGTTGGAATGCGTGAAAACGTAGCATTCTATAAATGGTTGCAAGATAAAAAAACGATATATGTAGTATTGCTTTCGTTACTGGAGCTAGAATGCATTCTGGATATCAATGCATGGAATAATTTTCACATTTCTTGCTTCCATTTGCATCCCGTTTGCTCCCGTTTCTTCGCCGATGCAACGATACGCCATAGAAAGCAAAACCTGCCGAAGAAAGACTCACTCAAATAAGCAAGTAGCCCATCCCATTAAGAGAAAAACCTGGGAAGCGAAGCGTGTGTGGACGATTGATTGCCATCATTTGGTCCGGTCCACACACAACTTTCGACTCGCGCTCTAGTAACCCCACCCGCTAAGGAGTTGCACGTGCGGAAATCGCCTCCTCAATGGCCACCCAGGTGAAGGACGAGGAGAGACGAACCTACGAACTCGTACCAATGTCGCTATATATCTGCTTGCTTAAAATTACAAGGACCTTTTCACAATTATATTGTTATATTATTTAATGATCACTCGTTGATAAATGTAGAACTCTTGAACTTTGAGAAAGTCATTTTATAGAAAAAATGCTTGCCTAAAAATAAGCTGTTGGATCAGCTGATAGGTTGATCTCACTTTGCCCGTACCCTATCACGAAACCCATACGATTTACTGTACTTGGACGCAATACGCGGGGAATTTTTTCTTCCCTTCAAAAAAGTTTCAACACCATAAAATACTATCGTTTTATCTAACGTAACATGGAGGGGGATGCAATGAGGTCGGCCCAGGTGAGGACGCTATGCATATCCACCTCCGAGTAACATTGGAACTTACTACATCACTATTCATAAATACTCGTTATGTTACTGACATTTGGGAATCCTTTGAAATAATTAATATTAAAATTGTTATGTTTTATCCAAATCATTACAGTATCCAAATTCTACATTTAAAAAGACAATAGTGAAATATTTTCGTTATCGTACATACACCCTCGTTTTCTAAATTTTGTCATTCGCACTCTCGGTAACTTCTCTCATATCCTGTAAGGTATTTTAATTAATGAAATGAGCTTTTTTATTGCATATCGGATTACAAATTGCGCTACAACCCTTCATTTTTTAAATCGCGAAAGGCCATCGTAAAATTGAAAATTGTAAATTTCACGGTGGGCCTGACAAGATCTTTGTGTGCCAGTTATTTTTTCGACTTCTTAATAAATGTTATTATTGTACTAGTGAAAGAATAAGGTATGTGAAGATTGATTAATTGATTCCGGGTAGGCAAACTGCATTTGTCATTAATCTCTTTAGTGTAGTAAATGATTTGTGCCTGCAGGTGTTGATGTTTATCCCTTACTAGATGGTGCGATCTGACGTCGTTCTCTATGCCGGCTTTCAGGCAATTTCCCATCGAGGTATTTCACCCAGCGAGGCACCTCCCCAGCTGACTCAAGCTCTAAGCTTCCAACTGCTTTCCCGATATGTGTGATAGAGTTGTGTCTGTAAGTGTGAGTGAGTAAGGGAAGAGGATAGTACAAGAAAGGTGAAGGACAGATCTCTCGGAATCCATGGCCCGTTTGTTAGGATAGGCCGGCACCAGATTTCGCCATTCAGCGGGAAAAGATCACCCCCACCTGCCACGACAAAAACGTGCATTACACTTACAGGACTAACGAGTTTAGCATACGACGCGCCCGAAATCACTAATGAGCCAATCAAACCGTTTGAACCTATTCCGTACACCTTCTCGCGGAAGCAATTCGGCGGCGGAGGCCTCGATTCGGAGCGAAGTCGAGCGACCGGGAGGATGCCGGATCCTGGCGCGGGGCCCGCGCCCGCGTCCGCGCCTAGTGCGTCCGCGCTCTTGCTATGCGGGGCGCGGCCCGAGCCATTAGGAGGACGCGCCGCCCTAATCTGCTGGCAGAGCGGAGCGGAGGAAGCGCCCCGGGGGGGTTCCAAAAAACCACGCGTTCTGCCGCCGCTACTGCTGCTGCTGCTCCTAGAGCGCCTGGCAGCGCGGATGCGGCCGTGGTGACCCGGTCGCGTCCGCCTAGCCCAGTGGGCCCAAGCGACTCCGTCAACCCCACAAAAACCATTCCGGTGGACCAATATAATTTTATATGATGGACATACAAATTAAATAGAAAAGCTTGATATCATCAGGTGAGGTCCGGTTTCGTACAGGTGGCCGATGCTATGTCAAGTAAAGAGTTCAGTGCGTACATTCGTCTTTGAATGGAGATTGTTTAATCGACCATATCGATGATTCAGTGTGGAAATCGCAATAGTAACACGTGCACAAAAAATATTACACTGTTGTATTTCTACATAGCGTGTCATGTCGTTCTTATCTGTTGATTTGGTAATTCGGAATAAAACTATGTAACATAATGTTAATAGGGTCTTCTTTCGTTGTTAGCAGTCGCTAGACTCCAATGATCTCCAAGTATGCATTTAATATTTTTTGTAATTTTAAAGCAATATTTTCATTCCGGAATTTTTAAATGTATGGAACACATAAAATAATAAAAAATAAAATGAACGTGGTTTCTGTTTGCATTGTTCTTGTTTATACGCAGAGAGAAATATGTTAGCAACTCTCTTATAGTAATACTTTTGTGAATGAAACAAACAGCATTAATTACAATGAACTTTTCTCTAGAGTGTCCCCTTAAAGGACTTTCATGACCTGTTATTTTCCTTTCGACGATTTATCATTACCACTTGTTCAACATTCGGTGTGCCGTAATTGTCGGAAGTTGAATGCTACTAGTTTTCTTTCCGTTACACCAAAAAGTTTCTCACTTCCTTTCGTAAGGCGTAAGGCATTCAAATCTCAAAAAATGGTACACAATTTCGAGGTGAGGAGTTTCACCTTTTTTGTGCTGCACGTGTGTTTCGGCCCCCTTCGGCCCAGTGGGCGCCACGGGCGACGTTGCGAAAGCGCAGCCTCACTACTGCCTCCGCCGCGGCCGCTGCCCTGGGCACCTGCTATTACGGGCGATGGCCACCTAATAGACCCTTCTCCTCCGGCCGGCCCCTCGGTGGTCAAACACAACTTCATTCTCTGCGGGGGACAGGGGCCGACCGCACACGTCCCGACCGACGCGGTACTTCATTTCATTTAACTTCCGCAGTAAGAAACTTTTTCTATTAAAGGCATAATGAGGGAGGATAAGAGTGAGAAATATATATCATCTTATTTGGATTCAGTAAACAACAAGATAGGCAGAAGGAATTAATATTGCATTTGATGGCCAATCACAAATAGATTCTTATCTATATTTTTTTAAATCGTTAAGAAATTGGACCAAATTGATGTTTAAGTCAACCGAAATCAATCTAGATATAATTTAAAATAAAATTTGACTGACAATAATAATAATAATAATAATAATAATAATAATAATAATAATAATATGAGCTATATGATTTACAATCATGCTCAATAACAAATTATGGAACATATTCTTGTGCAAAAAAATAGAATACAAAGAACTGTATAACAATCGATTTAAAAACTTATAAGATTGTCGTAGCTTAAATATTAATACATAAAAATTAGACAAATACAATCTCCAGCTGCTGTCTTTTAATTTGATTCTTAATAACTAGTTTTAAGGAAAACTAACAGCTGCATTTATCATGTCATCTTATTTTCAGTTCTGATTCTGCAATGCAAAAATAGAATTACACTAAATCATTGCTCAATATAAAAAAGTGTACAAACTGACAAATAATGGTTCACTTTAATATTAGCAAATTCTTTAATTGCTTTGACGTAGGATCCGCTCGTCATGTAATTCAATCCGCTCGCCTCCGACTGTCGGCGCCCCCTGTGGCAACTGCTTGCTATTACAGGAGTTGGGAACCTAATAGATCTGGTGATGAGGTAGCCAAGTACAACTTCATTCTCTACGAGTACACAAGTGGAAGCACACACGGAAAAACCTTGGCTCGTAGTTCAACAGCCTCATTTCGTAAAGGAAACGTCAAATTTGACGTGGTCAGTGGTACGCATTACTGAGAACAATTTCTTTCGGGTGGTCGTTTAGCTGGAGCCTCTAGGTAGAAATGAACCTGTTATAAGAGGTGGCAACCCAATAGACTTCAACCGCAGATCCTCCCTGGCGCCCAGCCACTTGGCTGCGAATCGCAACTTCACGCCGTTCCACTCGTCCCGGTGAGTGGCAGGTCAACTGAATTTTAAAAAAATCCAAAATAGCACACTTTCTTCTTAAACTAATTCGAAATATCACAAACAATAACCAAAATATTATTTCTCATTTGGCTAACCGGACAACAGCGAACACATTGCTTCAGTTGCAGAAGCCTACGACTTCAGAAAATATTATTATTAACAATTTATAAGTATTCTTACCACTATTACTGCAACCTTTTTACATATTTAAAACATATACAATATTATTTTTAAAATGTAATTTTCCCGTGAATGTGAGTCTATGACAACGAACAGTGCGTATATACAGTAAATAATTTTTGTTTGGGAATTAAAGCCAATGGAGGAAGTGCTTGTAATGAAGAACGCAAATTTTAATATTCTTGTTAAATATTTCTTCTTTGTTTGTAGGCACAAATCTTAGCCTTGACTTTCTTGCATACTTCTTACGTAGTATAGAGGAATTTGTGAAATGCTGCGGCGAAAATCGAGGATTTTTTTGACAGAAAAAAGCACATGCTAAACCTAATTTTGCGCGAAAAAATGGCAATTTTCAAATGTTTTGAGCAAACGGCTACAATTGTTTTCTTTAAACTCTTTAAATTCATACATACACTGAATAAAATTACATAAACGTAATTTTTATATAATCTTTTAATTTTTCAAAAAGTACCCAAATGTATGTATGTTCAAGTAGTTTTGTAATATTACGGAATCTTGCAAATAATGAGAGAAAATGAGCGCTTTTATATCATCACGTTTTAATAATAATTTGTTTTTCAAATGTAAGTAGATATGAAAGTAAATTGATTTAAGACAAATAATTCAGTTCTGAATGAATTAATTCTTCAAACAGCAACAAAGTAATTTCTGAAGAATATTCCAATATCTTCAAATAAAACACTTTTGACCATTTTCATTGATTTCAACGTACTTCCAAGCTCCTTAGATCTACTGAAATTCTTTTAACAACACTCGTGCATACTGATGGTTCCCATACCATCTTTTTATACACGCGGCAATACGTTTTGTGGACAGTGCCTCCCGTCAAGGAATCATACCATCGTATATCGCACCGTATATCGCAAAGCTTTCGTGATGGAACGGACACAGATTTGCCGACAGACGTTATTCTTCTACCACAAATGGATAGACATGGGTACTGCTTCAATTATAGAGTTATTCGTTGTATCTGATCCTCTAAAACACAGTTTCTTTCTGCTCTAGAGGAATGTGGAATAATTGGAATGATTCTGGAATGGCGGTATTTCGTAGAGACAGATCCAACTTTGGCGGAAATGATTATTTACATTTGCCGTTGCTCGCCATTTCGTATTACACTCGTGTTATTTCATTTTGTATTATTTTTCAAGTTTAAGAATGAATAATACATGTACTTTTTTACACATTTATCAGTAATTTTCAGTAACAGCACAAGCTACTCAAAGGCAATTTGCAGAAAATAGTGAGTTTTCAGTGAACAACTGGAAGCTTCGTTCGAAATATACGAAGTAGTTGAGTCTGGGTACTACAACTTGTGTCTGAACAATTTTATCCGGCATCTCTCTCCCTTTACTGTGAAAATATTCGTTTAAGAATCAACACAAATTTCAAAAGACAGACTGTTCATAAAAAGAGCTCGCGTAGTAACTTAATTCTTCTTGATGAATAAAGAATAGATAAATGGCATTTCAGCTGGTTCACAATGTCATGATGTTTGATAAAAAATTGCATTGAGTTTTGAAATACTAGAAACATATTAATTGAAGTAGTAAAGGCTCAGACAAAATTCAATTTAAATGGTGATTTTGTTTGAAATAATGTCATTTTCTAACAAGAATACTTCATGGAACAACAATTCCGGTTAAAACCGGATACAAGACTTTAATATTCCGTAAGACATTTCACTTCTTCCCTTCTGCCATTATACTGAAGGACGCGGTTGCATCCTGTGTCGATCTTCCTTTTTTTTCCGACAACGTCGATTGAGTCTGCCAAACCACTCGCGAAAGTTTGCTTTCTTTCCGCTGCCTGCGCCGGCAGGATTTTCCGCTCCGGAGATTCCCGATCGGGGCCGCTCCCGATCATCATGCCGGCTCACCTTCCGCAGCGCTTGCACCGGGCCAGCCTTCGCCCGCTAGCACCCTCGAAGCCTCGGACGCCAAACGCACCGACTTCCGTGCTTAAATAAACTTTCCACGAAACATATGTCGTATACCATATAGGTATTGAACTAATAAAGATGTAGAAAGAATTTGCAGCCCGTGAGATAATTCAATTCACCCTCTTAGTAACAGATTTACTGAATTAAATTTTAGTCGAGTGTAAGAGAGTGTAGAGAAAAATTATCTACATTATACTTCTTATTTTTCAACATTATGCTGTCTTTTACTGCCATTCAGCATCTTTCCGAAGCATTTTATTTCTCAATTTTCGTCCTTGAAAAAGCTTTTACACAATACATTAGAAACATTTTTTCAGAACATAAACCGTCAGACATAAATTTTACTGCGGCCATTTCCCGTTTCAATGTTACATGTCGCAATATAAAGTAAAACAAAACTCGTGAAAGTTATAACATTTTAAGAATAATTATAATAGATTTCCTGAGAGACAAGTATAAGAAAGATTGCTAAAACCATTGTTGAATCTAATTCAATTCTTAAACTAAGGAAATGTATTACCTAAAAAAAAGGAAAATGAATCAGCTAGTTTACATTGATACTCACTGTTAGGTAAAACGTATTAAATTTCAGACATTTTTATGGACTAATAGACCGGTTTTATCTTTCCTCAGCTATTCACAGTGTATAAGGAAAGAGTTGAAATCGGTCTCAAAATTCCAGGTCGACATTTCGGTTGTAAAATCAGTTTCAAGGGTCCTTGAGACAAATAACTTGTTTTTGTCACGCTGTCAGTCTGTCGATATGCATCGATACACGTTTGTATCTCGTAGCATGCTTGAAGCGCATCCAGAGATTCCCGAAGTCTTCAACATAAGGAAAACACACACCCAATCACCTTGCTCATATAATTTGCTTGGATACCAAAAGGAGAAAGTAGATGCTACTTTTTACAAGAAATGAACCAAAAACTTAATATTATTATTATTATTATTATTATTATTATTATTATTATTATTATTATTATTATTATTATTATTTAACCTACGGTAGCAGGGAGAGTGGGATCAGCCATGTCAGTCACGTTTAGAATATGTTCCTATAATCGGTTTCATTTTCTCCAAATCATTACAATATGTTATAAGACTAGGACGCGGAAAAGTTTCATTTTGCTACGAATCCCTCGTTTAAAATATTATTCCGTTTGCACACTCTAATAACGTTTGGAAAACTTGAATAGCATAATGGATCAACTCCTACTTCTGAAGACCTCGTCTGCTTGAAATATCGTCCTTTTTGAACGCTATCTGCACTAGCTCCAGGCGTTTGCCAGATTCGGTCCGTCGACTCGTTCGCATCGGAATCGGGGCCCGCGCGGCCTCCCGGATGCCACGGCAAAAAGCGGGTCGCCGGGTTTCGATTTTTATACTCTGGTTGACGTGAGGGCGATGGCGGCCGGGGCGGGCGCAGAATCGGCCTTGAATATGCATGAGGCGCGTCCGCGGTGGTTTCCGATTCCTGAGAGATACGAGCGCGGTGAAACCGCTGCCGGTGGTTCGCCCATCCCACGTCCCACCGCGGACCCCTCCCCCTCCCACTCCACGAGTTCGAGCACGTGCGCGCAGTTTGCATCTTTGACGTTATAAACGAAGGCTTCCGCCGGTTGCTCGCGGCCAATTGGGAGTCGTGTCCTTCTTCAGGGCTCAAATATCAATACGCGTGCTCACGAGAAATGGACTGAATCTTCTCTAAACAGTCCACGCCGTCGGTACAGTCAAGAATAAACACACGAGTCGGGACGCAAAACTTCACTTCCGTTGCCCGAACCATTTTAGCTAACCTGATTGATGGCGAGTACTTTATTATGTTAAAACACAACGGGAATACAGAAATGGAACCAAGGTAGCTGATAGAGATTGATAAAGTAATACGTGAGTAGGATTTGCAATACCGTGTATTCGTGGGCGTTGCATAGGGTGGACATTGTTTTACGAATATATCATCGTTTAAGCTCCAAGATACGTCAGTAAAGCAGCTTCGTAGCAGATTTTTTTAATTTCTGAGGGAAATGGCCGTTTGTATTACTTACAATAACGTGCGATTTTTCTATAAAAGATATTAATTTGCGAGTTTGTCGAATATGTAGAATTTTTAAATTTCACGCTAAAGTTATCTTACATCTGCTGATGGGTTTATTTATTATGGTGTTAATTGTTTGTCTAAAATATCTTGCGAGTCGTAAAGGTCACGTCTTGAATTAAAATGCTGCTGTTATGGAACCCATCTTTTCGATTCAATGAAATGTCTGACGTGCGGAAGAACTACGAAGTTGTTACGAGAAAATTAAATACGGTTACCTGAAAAATAGGAAAAAAGGGAAAACCAGAAAATCTGTCTCGGCAAAAATACCATCTTTAGTTCTAAGAGCTCGTATGAGCGCTGGTGGCAGAAAGTAAAAACTATGGAAATTTTGATCATGACGTTACCTAGACGAAAATATTATTTGGAAGACCCCTGAATTTCTTATCTTTCCATATATTGACACAGTATATTAAAAATTGATCAAATTCATCAGAACTGTTCCCTTCAGTTTATTAGCACTTGATTTAATAGTACAATTTAATTTTTTGCTTCTGTAATTCAGCATGTCTCCGAACTTACCCTTGATATTATTTTTTTACATTCATTCAAATTTCTATGTGCTCTGATGTACTGCTGATGCGTATAATCAATTTTCATTCCACCAAAGAGTGAAACGAATTGTGTTCCCTCTTTTCAATCTATTTCTCTAAAATTTCCATCCCGAGTTCTAACAATGCTTTTCCCATTCTTTCGTGAACTCGAATGTCCCGTTTAAGGGTCCTTCATTCTCCTTCTCATTTGCATGCGCAATGATGATTCTTCATTCAGCGTTTCACTTTCTCTCGTCCAAGAGAAACAAGAATTTTAATTTATTTTTGAGGTTTCCAGTGTTGTGTAGCCGTAGAAGGGTTTTATTTACAAAAAACAAATCGTGACTCGTAAATTGCCAATGCGAGAAAGGTGGGAGATGCTCTTGAATTAAGAGCGAAGTGGTGGGAGGAGCAGCTTTTTAGAGTTAAAGAAATCCTTAAATGGCTTCGGAGAGTTCTGCTGAGGTGTAGCAACGAGAATTTGATCAGTCATTCTTAACCCTTCATTCTGTAAAAAGGAATGAACTCGCCTTTATTGACGGTCTCTCAATGAAGGCGAAGAGCTCGCCACAACATCTACTCAGGAAAAGATGCTTCTTGACATAATGCCAGTTCATATCTTTACAATATTTTTGTGTTAGAAATGTGAAGAACTGGACTGGGTGGCGAAGGTGGTGTTCGTACCATCTTACTCCATTGTCAGATTGGACACCGATTTTTGAACTTTGAGGTGAATATTTGTCCGCTGCATTTCCTGTACCTTACCGCGGTCATCTCACGTTATGCTGAACCAACAATCACAGAGTATCAAGTATGGTATATAAATGTTTAGATGCCATTATCCGTAACATGTAAAAAACAAACTAAAAAAACAAGTATCGACGTAATCTGTAAAGGGTGGAAGAGTGAGCTCTGTGAAAAGGGAGTATGACGGGTTAGTCAATTCTATTGAACCAGATGGAGATGTAGGTCTTCGTCTGTAAGAAAAAGATGATGATGCTCAGTCCAATAACATCGAGTCAATCTTTTAGAAAAGATATACGACACAAAAACGCTAATTCAAACTAATTCATCCTCAACCGATAAAAAGATCCATCCAAAGAGCCAATTTGTTGCGAGCGCGGTCTACGAGCATGGAGGTCGACCATGTCAGACAAATTCCTTTGGATTTTTGTAGTTCTGTGGGTCAGCGCATTTTCACCATCCAGTTCTGAGCGCATGATAAGTCACGACGGGAGTGGTCGTTTTCCTGGGCAGAGACGTGGCGGGGGGGATACGACAGCAGGCGTGGGCGGTGGGGCGGTGGGCTCGGTGGGCGGTGGGCCGGTGGGCGGTGGGGCGGGTGGGCGGTGGGCGGTGGGAAAGCGCTCCGGTGGCGACCTTGCAGCTGCGAAAAAAGTATCTGCGGTCGCCTTCGAACGCAGAGTAACGAACCTTAACGATTCCAACGGCCTTCCGGCCGGCCCAGTGTTGAAGAGGGAGACGATGTGGAAACGGTAGATGTAGGGGAGAGTAATAGCGTTAGTGGTAAAAGTAGAGGTGGTGGAAGTAGCACTGATTAAGATGTTGGACTATTGGCAGCACTGGGAAATGGTGATGCGGCCGTTGCGAAATTTGAGCAATCTATAGCTGACACCTTGGAAGGTGCTACAACGGAGTATATTCAGATTGGACTTCTCGTGTCTTTTACGTAGCTACTGAAGATATTAAGTGTCCTCTAACATTTTCATACCTAGTTACTTCATACATAGTTTCATATCTTTTTTAAATCATACAAGGTATGAAAGTGTTAGAGGAATGTTAGTCTGAATGATCCTTTTTTTGTGATGTTCTCTCACGCACTACTAATATCCATGATATCTGAAGTCCTTTTTTAGAATAGAAATCTTGATTGATATTTAACACGATGTAAATATTAATGTATTTTGTTCAAATAACAATTTCGAAACATTTCTTCAAGATAATTTTGTTCTCTATTGTATTTGAAAAAAGCAATCATTTTTGTTTGTTAATGTACATTGATTTTCACTCGGAATTTTATAAAAAGCAATAAATAACGAAATAGTCAAAACAAATTATGTTAATCTAACATAAAAAAAATAGATGTAATTATCATTGACACACACTTCAATAAGAAATGTACACATTTTTGGCGTGTAATGAAATCAAGAAATTTGTTTGGCTCTCCTCCATTATTTTCACCTAAAAAGATATTTTAACCGGCGTTTTTAATAAGTCGTGCTTGGTGTAAGTTACAAACCTTACGTTCGGTCATTACGAGTAAAGCGTCGAGGCAACCTCTATGGTTTCGTTAATTCTAGTTCTTTCCCTTGCCTGAAACCTGTCAATTTAAAAATTTCATTTACTAATAGAAACTAGTACATTCTATACCATCAGTCAACAGAGTTCATTTCACAAACTTGAGAATTAGGTGCGCTTAAAATGCGGGTTTATAAACTATGATTTTCTCGAAGGCAGGTCTAGCAATTTTGACCAGGACGCGCTAATGACCTCGACCGTGAACAACACTTCGGAGGTCGCTGGCCATTAAAAATAATGTTACGTTCCGCAGGTTTAATTTCCTTCTTCGCGAGGTATGTGTAGCGAGAGAAAGTCAGCCCAACATCGTTAGCCCCGTTCGAGCGCTTGGGGGGGG
>BOPP01000112.1:3852871-3875981 GCA_017312745.1 Gryllus bimaculatus | reverse complement strand
GGGCCGTCGAACGCCCTCACCGCCGCCCCCGTGGCCTCCTTGCGCCGCCGCCACCGCCGCCTTCGCGCGGGAGCGCCCGCCATGACGTCACCGCCACCGCCATCGTCGTGGCGCCCGGCCCGCGTGCCTGCGGGCACTGATGATGCGCGCGATCGCGAGGACCGTGGGATTGGGAAGTGGGAAAAGTCGCGGTTCGCGCCAAGGCTCGCTGAGAGTCGCCCAAGAGTCTGCCTGGCGAAGCTACGTCTTACACCATGTTGCACCATGTGGCCCACGCTCTCTTTGAAAGGTTCTTCTCTTAGAGAGAAGGAAAAGCTAATTCAAAATCAACATGTTAATATTTACGAATACCTACTGGTTATTTCTAGTTTACCGAATATTCCCTAAGAAATGCTTCTGAGATCGTACACTAGAAATACACATGAGAACAGCTGTACTAGCACAACTCATGAAACTCTGGAAATCTACTCCCACGTAAAACAACACCACCGATGTCTAATACAGACTTCAAATCCGCAACTAATGAACTAATATATCAACAAAAGAATATGACACAATACAGTCCCCTCGTACATCCACTCTCCAACAAAAATCCACATGAAAACATAAGAAGTATTCAATTTTTCAGAATGCGCAGCAAAACAATTGAAATAGCCTGGTCATGTAAAAAAGAATAAAGATAAATAGGTTTCCGAAAACTATTTTAAAGTACTTCGACCGAACAGTTATGACTGCACGATGAAAATTAAAATTATATAATGCAGAGTTTTGGAAACAAGAAGCCCCGAGCAATAGTATGTCTAGTGTGTATGGTGTGCTTCGTTTCGGGACACTTGAAGTATTGGTTTCACGCCTCAGATGTTCCAACGTGCGACCTCTGCTGGACGAGTGACGGCCCCTGCGGCCCCGTCTAACCGGAAGGATTAAAGAAAAGCGCTCTGGGGCACGCGGAGGCCCACGATCCATAAATCGGCTCCCGGAAGCGCAAACATGTCGACTGCCAGACCACTGACGCTACGCCGCTGGGTAGCACGAACGTTCGCCTGTTTTTCCTAATATTTCGTCGTTGCACGTAGTTATTAAGTAATAAAATAGGAGACAGGCCGCAGGATAGATTTGAAACAAACACGCTTTAGATCGTAGTAAGCTTGCACTTCCCAAGTTACATTTTGAATCATGGAATCATGGAAATCGTGTTATATTGTACTTCTTCAAAAGACCTTGAAATTTGAATTTATAATTTTCTAAATTACTTATTTTATTAGCGTTACTTCAAAAGTTAACCGTGAATATATATATATTATATATATATATATATATATATATATATATATATATATATATAGTTCATCACAATCTCCATAAATACAGTTACTCGAATGATGGAACCCGACGTAAGGTGGAAGAATAAACTAATGGCACTGCAACCGCGAATGTCGTATTCTTAATAACACAATATTATAATACTAATGGACCTGGTAATGTTTCGCTACTGCATTGCTTGTATTATATACACATCATATACTAATGGTCACGTGATTGCTTATAACGTTTTACACTACGCTGTGCGTACGTTCTAATAGACGAGTCTTCCTCACAAATGTGGGTTTGTTCTAGGTGTTGGTTTAGTCATTGTTGTTAAGTATTCTATTGTTGAAACGTTCTCCCTCAAATTTTGGCATGTATTAGACATGACACTATCTTGGAGAAATTTGATTTACTTGTCCGAGATTCATATAATAATTACGGACATTTCATAATCGTAGAGGCAGAATCATTGAGTCTAGTGAAGATGCGCTTAACGGCTGTACGGCAGGTTGCTTACAGTTCAGAGGCGCTTGAGTCGTTATAGACGAATAAATCATCAACAATGCCCCCATATGTCCGTATTAATTCAAACCACTCTTTAAACCCTCCCATTACTAATAAGAACATTGTGAAAACTTCAGCTAAATCGGTCGAGTAGTGTTTGCGAATATGGGCGACATACATACGCACTCCCTTTTATTTATAAATAGATAAGACTTCAGTTCTCACTTGAATTTTTAACAAAACAAAGCGCATGAAGTTCGAATTTTATAAATCAAAAGTTTATATGAAAATGCCTATCATCCATTGAATACAGTGAGTATTGTGCTCCATTATAACAAAATGTCGAAAGTAAAGTACCCTCAAATATTGAATGACGATATTCAAATTCGAGGGTTCGTTACATCAGCCAGATCGATCGGTGAATATCGACTTTAAAGAAAATCGTGAGTACAGATTAGGCACTAATGTTCTTCAGACATGCGGAGAGATGGTTTACTGCAAACCAATTTTTCGCTATAAAGGATTCCCTAATCGTGGATTGTAACCTTATTCCATACAGAAGAAAGTAATTTACTATATATAAGGGCAAGAAAAATTCTATTTTTCAGTGGCAGAAACCCATAAAACGTCTTTTTGTCAAAATATTGGCACTTTTCCTTAACATTAGATAACTTACTCTTACTACGCAGGAGTAGAGTAAAATGTCCATTTCTGATGGCGGATCGTATATTGAAATAGTAGAACTCTGCTGGTGAAGGACATATTCAATCTTTCACTTTTATAGTACTCCTTTATTGTAAATGACAATATAAAAATCTATTGTGCGTGACAAGGAAGCTATTTATTACAATTTGACTTTCTTATTGTAAAATAATGTGCAGTAAATGGAATATTAATAATTTCATGTGGCGTAAATTTTCAAGTAAATACAAGAGCAAAAAGGAAAGAGACATACAAGAGCATGAAGGAAAGGGACACGAAACAAATACAGTTATAAAGCTTATCTATTCGGTAACTCCTTTTCATTAACGACGAAGAAAATAAATCTATTATTCCGATTTGATTGAGCAGAAAATTGGCGTCATTTGTTATATACCTGCCCTCTCAGTTATTACATCTTATTAACATCTAATCTAATCTATAACATCTGCCCTCTCTATATTACATCTTATTAACATCTAATTCAATTAGTTTGATCAATCTGATAAAGTGTAGTTAGAAAATTGCGTGTTTAATATTTTAAAATGATAATGTAGGATAACTATAAAAATATAATTATTACTATTATTTTTCTTATTAATTATCTTTAGACTGGTCTAACAATTGACTGAATCAATGGGGAATCGAAAACAGATTTCCAGGGTTAGGTCCAGTTCCTCTAACCACTTGTGCTTACAAAGCAGCCAATTCTTCGAGCAGCGTTAAGGATATAAGAGCCCCATCGATATACAATACACTTCATGACTCAGTCACTGATGAAAGTTTACTAATTCCGAGGGAATGCGTTTCTTGTCAACTACCGCTGCTAAGGATGGTGTAATTGCAACCGCACCGCTGCTAAGGATGGTGTAATTGATATGCATTATGTTTTTACTGCCCCAACCGAGAACTTTCCCATTAAAATATCCTATTGGAGATTGAAGAGCCTGAGGCTTCGAAGTATCCACTACCATCATAAAACGACGTGATCAATTGCGCCTGACGAATCGGCCGTCACGACCCGTCGCGACCACACTTCAACACGCCTTATCCAAACATCGACACGCGTCATCGAAGTCGCACCTTCACTCGCCGGCCACGTGGCGATCGATCCAGCTGCGATTATCCCCTTTTCACATCGCTTGCTATCTGGGTTCCTCCCCGAAACGAGTTTTTCAAGAATCAGCGAGGCAAACTAATCTCAACTGCGTAATAAAAGACTCGTGGCTGTACGAATTGATTAGGCGAGAAATCACGCGAGTTCGACGTTGCAGTGTCGTGCTCCTCCACCAATTAAATTTCTCGGAATTCTTCATGCATATTCCCATTCACATTTTTATATGTGCAATTTCTCGAACGTTCCGATCTAAACGTCGTTTAGTTGACTGGATCCTTTCAGAACAGTTTTAGATGAACCGTAATCTGTTCTGGATATCAGTGTGTTTAGTGGCATGTTTAGGACTTGAAAGAGTCAACTACATCCATAGTAGTTGTCCATCCCAGTGATGCATGGTCTTAGATTGTGATTAGGACGAGTAAATATTGGTTTTTACTCTTATTTCCTTCCATAAAATCTACCTCACCAACTACTATTGCCGGTACACACCCTATTACAACCATTGTGTTGCTTCACAATTCGGTTTACAGGAATGAGTTCATTTCGGGGTTCATTATTAAGGTCTTACTTCTAAATATCATTTCGTGATATAGAATTCAAATGCCGGACACTTCTGGTTTAATTTGTGCAGCTATAAATTCAGCTCTTAAAAAGCCTTTCAGTTCATATTTACGAAGATTATACGGGGTGGCCCTATGCCACTGGCGTGACTCAATATGACTCATAGAAAACTATTTAATATGTTTTTCTGTATTTATCCAATATTCAAAAGTCGTTACTATAACTTGCATTTGCGAGGTTAAAGGTTATCTTGCTATATCAGGCACAATATCCGACGTCGTTTCATTCCATTTCAAGCCATTCTACGGACTCCGGATTCTATCCTATATGATACTGCTTTCAAAATGTTTCATTTTACAATTATTAAAGTTAAACCGTTTTACAGTTAAAAGGCCGATACAGAACAAATAACGAACTCTACTACAAACCAACAAAAAAAACTTCCACCGCGTCTGTTGTTTGTGATGCCAGTCGTGTGTGATGCTATTCTTTTCGTAATACTACTTATAAGAAAAAAAGCATAGAAATTTTGAGAAATATCTTTTCTATGAATAGGAGCTCTCCCAAGATATATTTCTACTACTCATTTTGTCGACTAACGGACAGCTAACGGGCGGCGAACTGAAATCTTCAACGGACACAGGCCGATTCGTACCTGTGTAATTTGATTGTGTAATTTCGATACAACAACACAGCATTGCAAAACAATAATAAAACGTGATTATTCATTACTCATTATGATAACTTGCGATTCGTCGATTAAAGTTTCTCCACCTCATTATATACTATTGTAACGTCATGACATTGTGTCCGCCGGACCCCACAAGTCGGGAGGCCGGCGAGGAGGAGGGGGTGCCCAACTGGAGACCACCAAAGCTCCGAGGGTGCGGGCCAAGAAGTGTTGTCGGAACGCGGGAGTCAGCGCAGGGAGGGTGTCCGAAGCGGCGGCGGGTTCCAATTCGGAACCGGGCCCAAAATTCGTTGATGAGGTGGCGCGGCCGCGGATCGGCTGCGTGGGAGGTCGGTCACGTGATTCCTCGCGCGAGAAGCTGTTGGTGGAATCTATGGGCATTCGATGTGCGAGACTCGTCAGGGGAGATCGTAAGCGGCGGCTTGCGAGGGGTAGCTGTTCGTCACGGGACTAGAGGCCATAAGCGGCGCTAATATTGACCACGCTGTGTCAACCTGGGGCGGCTCGCCTCGGAATTGCAGTGCAGTGGAGTGCAGCGGAAGTTTCCAGGGGAGTGTAAATGTTGTAAAGTAAATAAACCAGTATTAAAAACACTCCGTGACTTTGTCTCACGACGTCACACTATTCGGTCGCCTGTCATTTCAAATGGAACTCCGAGGCGCGGAGGGCCTTGCAAGGTCGCCTGCCGTGTCGCGTCTCCGCCGACGCGCTTTACGACGTCGTTAAGGCATCGTCGTCCCTACGCGACACGATGCGACCCGACATGCGACCCGGCAGCGACGGCGGAGCGGCGGAGAGAGCGAGCGAGCGAGCGCGCGCGTGGGGCGGCTGCGTGGTGCTGCGGTCGCGCATAGGCGCGTCCGCCCGCAGATTAATGCCCTGCTTGGAACACTTCGCGGAGGAGAAACCGCCCCCGCGTCGCCGCAGCCGCCGCCCCACATCACGCGCCCGATTTCGCTTCTCCCCGCGCGCGCAAGAGAGAGACACAGAGAGAATCGCACCGCCACGCGAATTTCGGGCCGCTTTCCAAAGACCGGCCCACGGGTCTTGAACGCGATACGGTGCTCCTGATGTGTTTAAGGAGGGGGAAATGGATTTTATTGCATTGGTTAGTGATTCCGGGCACGTCAACTGCTAAGGTCATTACTCCCGTAAGTGTAGAGCGTATGTTTTTCTCACGTGATGGCGATGATCTTCTCTCGCTCGATGGTGAGACTGAGATGGTGACCTACCAGTGGGGTACCGACTCATTCAGGCGAGCCCTATGTTTCCGGGAGACCCCCCAAAATAAGCAAATAATCGAATCTCGAGGCTTTCCCTGAAAAGGAAACTGCCTTGTTATGAACTTGTCTTCGTCTTTCATGATTTTCTTCGTCTTTCATGACTTTTTTTGCCATCATAAATATGTAGATGCTCAAAATCGCGAACCGAACCGTGGATAATAATACACTTGCAAACTGCTCTGATTTGGGATCAGGAGAATGTTAAATCCTTCTTCACATCACACACACGGGTGGGTTTCAAGCCTTTCAGACAGAAGTTTCGTCTACACATTAATTATTTCCACCACCAAAGTCGCCGAAAATATTTATAATTTTTCGAAGAAATCAAGTTTGAAGCAAACAATGATTCATTAACATTCCTCTTATATCATTTTCGTGGCTTGTTAATAGTTTAACAATACTAAATAGATATTAATTTTTTTCAATCAAATACATTATTAAGTGATTCTAGTTTCCAAAAACTTGCATTATTATAACAGGAAACGTTATGTAAATTGAGAGTGAGAAAATTGATTTACAAAAAGTTCCCAACTATTCTGATAAAACTACAGATTGTGTAATGATCAAAGTGTGTTGTGAAATTCTTAGTAGTAATATTGTATCGAACTCCACTTTTCATTTTCTCTGTAATTTTGCTATGAATCTACCTTATTAAAGAATGTCTGTTGTATTTATCAATTCATCCCCATGAGCTACAGTATTTTGTACACCACATACACTTAATACCTTTCTTCAGTCTTAATTGTAGTATAACTATCGCTCCAAATAATTGCTTTCAGACCTCTATTTCTCTAGACGTTATGGTTTCATTTCCAACGTGACTCACGACTTTTTCCCTTCCTTCACTTTCTTCCCTTTAAGGCCATCATCTCACCCTTCTTCACTTCCATTATTCAGTAGTAACTGTTACCGGCCACCTCCCATCACAAGAGTCGGGACATGACGTCAGCACCTGCCTTTTGCTGGCCATCTGGAGTAATAAGCGCACTTTTCATGGGTACCTGACCGCCCCGCCCCCGATCTAAGCTTCCGTCACAGCTTTCTTTCTTATTTCTATGCTAAACAACGTAGCACTCGCGGGAAGAGCGTCAGCCAACAATGAATTGCCTGATAAATTGAAGATTCTTGTCATCTGTACGACCAGTAGAAAGTTGCAGCCGATGATGATTTTATAGAAATAACCGAGCATATCTTTCCTCATTTGGTTGCTTTTTATATCATTCTCCTTACGGTAACCGTACTAAAAGTAATTTTGCATCTATGTTACATTTCATAACAGCGTATCTGAAAAAGGTCCTATCCATTCTACACATGTTCAATAATTATTTTATAGACCAACTACTTTGACCTTGAGCACTGATTCTATCTGTAATTCTAGCACTGATAGAATTTCACACTGTAAGTGAAATGAAAATACAGTGAGATTTCTATTACGTACCTGCGACTAAAACCTCCAATCAAACTGACTTCATTTCGTCCTTTAGAAACAAATCATCCATGTGATGTAATTGTATAGGTGTATATTAATTTCTATTTAATTTCATTTATTATTTCTGTTTAATTTAACAAAAAACCCAAGTTTTTTTCATATAATTTCTATCTCAGACTTCTTATCTAAACACTTATTAGATTATTTTCACTTATCTTGAAGGGAAAAGTAAATCCATTAAGGGTCCACGTCGTCGATTTTTCTACAAACATAAAAGCTAAAGCGCCTCACTAGTTCTCTTCCTCAACTAAACTACCGTCCTGTGTAGGGAAATACCTCTGACGTCTATTGATCAACTGTAAGCAGTGAAGACGCGACGCCTACGAATATCCGCCCCATAGCCCAACCGGTCACGCAGGCTAGGCCGAATTCCACCCAAGGTTTCCCGACGTTGCTTATGTGCCTACATCGCATCTGAGCCCCTCTTGCCTATGATTTCAACCGGCCCCCGCATCGGAGGTTCTTTTAACGCCACCCTCCTTTTCCAGGATTGCAAATATTGCTACTTCCAACTATTACAACAAGCTGCCAGAGAAATGTTTTTAGGGGGAATATTGATAAAAATTAAATCGTGATGTGGAGGACATTACTTCTCGCGTCAAATTCTGCCAAAAAGATGTCTCCAAATAGGAATTCAAATCTCAATTTTCCCTAGTGTCATTTGCTCCAATTCTTAAGTCACGTCAAACTCTTACTTTTAAACTACATATATATATATATATATATATATATATATATATATATATATATATATATATATATATATATATATATTCTCAAACATACCGAAAGTTAATTGTTCCGAGTATTTTTAAATATGTATTTTAATTCTGTACGAATCAATATGAATTGCTGTAATAAAGAGATGGGATCTCTGTACTGGTGAAGATTTCTGGATCATTATTTACGAGTTGCAGTATTAGAAGTACTGTCAACTTCAACTTCAGTAAACATTTTTAAATTTCTTGCATTAAACAAATAGTACTAAAGTCAATATGTATTCCATTCGTTTGTATTCCAAATTCGTTTATTTCTAGAAGACCACTATCAGATTTATGTTTACATAATTTAACAATCCAAATGATGTATAGCTGAAAAATGCGACGACAGTAATTTATTTCTACAGACATCAGGTTCTCTTCATTCTCGTAGTAGAGCTTCGTTGTTTGGTCTCCCGGAACATCTTCATTCTTTTCATCTAATTATCTCACGAGACGAGAGATCTCTCTAAGGCAGCATTCCAGAGTTGCGCCGTTGAAATTTGAAGTGAATGAACCTCACGCATGGTTGGAGTTGGTGGGATAATAAATACTTCACTTCATTTAAGTCTCGTAATTGCATTACTTACAACACAAATAAGCGTTTACTCTACTTATCTTATTCTAATAAACTTTATGGAAAATGAAACACAGTAAAGTGTTTACCGCGTATTAATCGATCGTGACAATTGTGAATTGGGTTTGGTGTTAAGTATAATTATTGCTTTTTTGATCGGGATGTCTAATGTGCGACATTAGTTGTACAAATCCTTTCAATCATCCTCTTGTAACTAACAGAAAAGTTGGAATGCCATATAAGGACTGTCGACTCGTCAAAAATAATGTAATCGACCTGACAACAATAATCAATAACGTATGACCTAAAACTATAAAATAATAAAAATGTAAAAAATCAAATAGGAAGAATACAAATAAATACAGTTAACTTTATTCGGTTCCGTGTAATCGTCATGTGCATCATCCAAATACAATTCGCATCTTGAAAAACTAGTATTATTAATACCGAAACATAATACCGGGAACGGAATGTCAAGTAATGGAAGACGTTCCAATCATCGGCGTCTTTCCGACCACGCGCCTCCGCGGTTGGGCTGCGTCGAGCGGCCGCTCGGTGTTGATGCTGCTCCCGCCGCCATCGCCGCCGCGTGTTCTGGTCCACTGACACAGTCCTCGATGGCCCACTTCCGCCGCAGGTGCGCATCCGTGTGCCGGCTTCCCCAACCGCCCGCCCCCCTCCCACCGGTCCCCCACTCGTCCCACCTCCCATCAGCCAGCTTCTTCCTCGAGCGAGGTAGCTGCACGTAATAACTAATTACGCGAGCAGCCTGCTGGCCAGCCTGCTCGCCGCCACCTGCCGCGCCGCGCCGCGCCGCGCGTCCCAAGACGGAAAGCGAAACCGACCTCCCCTCTGCAGCCTCACGCGGCCCTCGTGTTCTATCGCTCATTTGCTATCACAGAAATACGCAATAGACAAGTTTAATGTATGATCCTACGTTGATATCAAACGAAGTAATTAAGCAATTTTTATTTTCATCAAGAGAATGAAAATCTTCGAATTGTACATACCCAAGAACATTCTTAATGAAAAGTGAATGTTATTATCAATTTTCTACTCATTCCGTGAAAATTATATTTGAAATAATAATCATGCAAAATATATGAATCTCTTGAATCATACAATATTATGAATCAAGACAACACCACATTTAAGGCCCTGTGGGTACACAACAATGTTTTGGCGATTATCTGTCAGCATATCAGATTCCTTGGTAGAATCACTTGGCATTTGTGACACGTTTCTGAACTAACAAATGTTCCAACAAGTTGTCACGTTGGCACATGAATTTCTAAATTTCGGATCTTCTCGCTTTTCTCGCTTAGAGATCAATATTTTCATTTAAAAAATTGAATTATTTAGTATAATATAGGAATAAAATAATTGCAAGATTCTTATCGTTGCAAGTGTGTGTTTTTTATCAAACCATCTGACTTTTGACCGTCCTTGGATCCTCTCGAATGGACAGAAATGACCAATTTAGCATATCTACAAGTCTTGTCTCCAAGTCTCTTCTCTCAGTTCTCTTTAATTATTGCTTCTCCGAAGCGAATCTCTCAAAAAAACATTTTTGTCAAAATTCGTCTTTGAATAAATATCGTCGGCTACGAAATTCTTGAAAATAATTTGGTACTACAACACCTACTTGAATATTAGTATCCTGTGCTTAAAAATAGTGTACTATCAGCGAGTGTCATTTGACCATCTGCTGATTCGGGAGGAGTTTACAGCACGTGCGACCACATGTGCATGTGCTGTGTGATCGCATGTGCGGAAATTGCTCTCACCCAGGACGGGTGCCGACGCAACGCGGCGCCCTGAGCCGAAGGCGTAATCAGTAAACCTCAGGAGATACAAGAGCAATAAGGGTGAAAACAAAAAGCCGTACTTTGAAAAACTCGCTCGTTAAAGTGAAATTTGGTGAGCTATACGGTGCGGTCATTTCCTTTAATGTGCTGCTGTTTAATTCGAAAATTTGTGTCATTGCCAAGTAGAACAACATTATTACATGATAAAAACAGTCCTTATTAAATTAAACTACAAGTAGAGCACTGCTGTAATTTTGTATTTCAAACGCAAGCAAATGCCATAGGCTAAGGTATATTTTTACTGCCGATACATTTTACTCGTCAATCGCCAGAAATGAATTTTTGAATCGGATGCTTGCAAACAGAAAGAATAATAGTATGTTAATAAAATTGTAATTTCTGAATTTCTTAACGAGGCACGGAGCATAAAGGAAATACAATAGTCCAATAGAAGACAAAAGAAAGTGTGAAAAAGTACGTCGAGATGTTAAAATGAAGAAGGAAGACAAAAACAAGAGTGTGAACGAAAAGGTATTTCTTTAGCAATGAGTTTCATTAATCAATGTCTACGGAAAGACGATTATTCTCATCTCGCGTAAGGGTCAGAGAAAATTACATAATATAAGCAACCAGAAATGCTAATTGTATACGGAACCTAATATAGACCTACGTAATTTCCCGGAACCGATTTAACCTTTACAACAGAAGGTATTTCATTTGTTATCGGTGGAAATTTAATGCCTGCTGCTATACTAAGCTACTTGTACGCCGTACGCCTAATTGCTGAAAATTAATTAACCTTTATAAAACAACAACAAAATTATTAAAACGTTGTCAAAACACTGTCTAATATTTCATTACTTAATTGGCGTATATTTTTTTTTCTTTTTAGCTTAGAATATTAGCTCAGTATTACTTTCATCAAGAATTTGGCAAACTTTTTTCAATTAATATTGATTTTTTAATAAAATTATTTTATTAAATTGAAATACGGTATCTAATAAAAAGGGTCTTCATTGCAAACTACAACGTCTGTATAAAACGGATAATTTTTGTTAGGAAATATTTTCAGCAACATTAACTATTATCCAACCACATAGCATTAGAGCACTAAACGATTCCAATTCCAACACAGTCGCAAATATAGTTTCAAAATGTTAAAAACTATTCTGGAACAACGTTGTCTACATCGTCTCGAATCGGTTCATCCCCTATTGTTTCCTCGGTCTATTTTTGATCTCTACCTCTCAGGCATTTCTACCTTTCAAGGGTTTTAACATTGTATATAAAAATATACATAGAATATTCCCTAACAAACACCAGACCAAGCAGAGGTGTAATGAATAAAAAAACAGACTACAATAACGTACATTTCACGTTTCAAAATATTTAAATAAAGTTAAATTTTAATTTGTAGAATTGTTTATTAAGATGTTAATAACACGTTATGGAATTCTGAATTTATCTCGAGGGAACAACGATTTCATTATATTAGGTTGGGTGTAATTTTCTTAATTTAAATAACTTTTGTACGTGGTGAATAAGGTAGAGTTTTAAAGTAATTGAGGCTAGTTTTCCAAATTTATCCATATATATATATATATATATATATATATATATATATATATATATATATATTTGAAATTCTATGGGCAATTGAATATTACTAATATACAACGGGAGTTGAGATATTTTCTCTTTATTTTAAACCCGCGCCTCTGTCAATGCGATTGGCCGCCCTGCCCGGGCGTGCGCTCAGCAACAGGGGGGCGTGGTCGCTCAATGGGACGGCGCGGTCCTCGTCCCGATGAGTTACGGCGCGCGGGCGGTGGCGGGGGAGGGGGAGAGGGGGGGTTGCGATCGGCAGGCGCTCTTCGACAGCGCCCACGCGCTCCGGCCGCCGCGCCCCGATTAGCGTCACTTCCACTTAGCGGGCGCGGTCTCAGGCCGCGGCCACCGGTAGCCCAGCGTCCCGCCGGACTGGCGGTGCATTGAGATTAATGTCGTCCATTACACCTACGCTTCGCCGAGCTCGCAAACGACTGAGGTGGTTGATTGCGAGTCTGGGTAGCAGATGAAAGAGATGATCGTTCGTTAAGTAGGCATTCGTTTATCTGTCTCAAAATCTGAGCTGTGATGTTCTACGTCATAATCATTGCTCTTCCACACTCAGATTTTGATTTTTAAAATATCTGAGTCTGTCGTATCTGTCTCAAAATCTGAGCTATGTTCCTTGTCATTTTCATTGCGCTCCCACACTCAGGATTTGATTTCTAAATTGATGGAATAATACGCGTCAACGGAATACATGCCCATAAAAATTTTCGGTCACATTTTCAACGGGTGAAAAGAACAAATAAAATTGATAAAGTTTGGGGTACGGAGCACGTATTCAATCAATTCATTGTCATTCATCACCAATTCAATCAATTTATTGTTATTCATCACCAATTCAATCAATTCATTTTTTTCAGATTCTTCACTTCCACTTGTTGTATGTATTTGTAAAAATGTGGTATTGAGATAAATATTTGTAATAATAAACTTTCTTTATATAACAATCACTTATCCGTTCTTTTATTTGCTCAAAAAACACCCCGCATCCTAATGTCTTAAGATCACCAAACGTAAGTCTGTAAACTCTAATTACCATCAGTAAACAAGGACAGATTGTTTATTTACTTCGAGAATTCATATCTAGTATAAGTATGTCAATTTTTGTAATTAATAGATTAAATGTATAAAAAAGAGGCTGAAGATTCTTTTGGAAGTTTTTTATAAAATTAAACTTCTGAGACATGTGAATTTTGTTGTTTTGAAATTCATTCTGCCTTCAAAGATTGAGAAATTATCTCAATAGGAAAATAAATAGGACAACATAATTGTGCATGTCCCTTAAAAAAGTCCTTTGTCACCGTTCTTTGCAAATTGCAAAATCTAGCTACCACTAGATAGCAAACGCGACACTATCATTACCCTAGGCTACATAAGGCAACTTCCAGTTACGATGACGCTCCGAGGAGGAAAGTGGGAGCTTTATGGGCGCATTTGAAGACGAGAGCGGCACCATAACGCCACCTGTCGTCGATGTCTCCCACTTCCGTTTCTCCGATGTGGCAGCTGTGGAAGCACACGCTCGCTGCTGCTGCTGCCGCCACCGCCGGCGCTGCCGCCATTGACACACAAACCCTGATCGCGTCCGTCACCTCAATTACGCAATCGGCCAGTTTATTACCATGCAAATTGGAAGTGCGATTCGCGCTGCTCGACCAACGGACAAGAGTCCCGAGAAGCAACACGGAAGGAGCCTTCGACCAACCGGCAGAACTGCCACTCAGTGAAGGACGCTCCGTAGCCAGAAAATGCGACAAGGAAGAAATTCTTTCTTCCAAATGTCAATAAAAAACATTCTTGTCTAATGCTATGACGTTGATAACGCTTTTGCTTTTCGCACGGAATTCAAGCTCCGAAATTATTCAATACATAACATTATAAATAGCACAATTCATCAAAGAGTCTTCTAAAATGGTACTCGTTAACACTTTCTGACTGTATTTCCGAGTTGCGTAAAAGGGTGTGTAGATATTATTCAATAATGTTGAGCGCAGAATTTTATCAAAATTGTGTGCAGTGTTATTCGTTCAAAGAAGATTTTCACTAGCTGAACAATCCCGAACTAAGTGCATTTCTCATTTGGCATAAAGAAAAAATATTCCCACCAAATACATCACAACTAATACGAGCTGTTAAATTAATGACATTTCAAAATAAATAGATATATTTATAAATATTAAGTTTATCATCAACCATTTTGTAAAACACCATTTATTTGTACTAAATCTGCAGAGTAAGTATGGTGAATCGACAAAAACCCTTTTCCTTAATGGACTCAACTGCAAAATTGTGACGGCACCAGACAACAAATGTCTTGAATACATTAGCCTCGTCACGACACTGCTACGCTCAAGAGGCCTAGTAACGAGAAGCCGACAGTCTAATTTACTACTTCTGGCGGATGCTGGCAGCGAAAAGAGGCGGTCAGGTTGGGAGTAGCTTGGTCCACGTGAGGACGGAGCAGTTGCCTTACGAGGGCAGAGAGAGATCGATGACACCCAGAAGCGTACGTGGAACTCGTCGGGGTACGAGGTCGCCTTCGGCCGCCTTCTTTTTGTCTTTGAGAGGAACTTTCGTTGAAGCCAACGCTAATTTCTGTGCGCTGTCAGGTTGCAACATTGTAAAGTAATGGTACACTGCAAGTGTTAGAAGACCGGCAGTGTGACGGATGGTAATTGCCAACTATGGCGAAATGAGAGGGTTTCCACGAATTATGCATGCAGTTGTTTGGTAGCACCGCCCATGAAAAGGGAAGAGTATGTAGTTGTTACTACTTAGCAGCAATTTAGCCGTTTTTTCCGTACACATAATGAATCTAATATTAGGGAACGTGGTCATTTAATAAGATTTCTTATAACTTCCACGGTAGGGTAAATACTTATTGAAACGGGTTTTTCTGCAAAAACGTCACATTGCATAAATTTGCTTGACAACATTGATGTCTATACAATAAAAAAGATAAACATTTCCAACTTACAAAATAATGCAGAATTTCAGGATTGGCATCAATATAACTATTGTTTTACGTTAAAAGGTTGTGTGCAGAGAAAAAATGTTTTGTAGAGGTTTCGTCTGCAGCTGCGACAGAAATTTTGAGTGGTGGTGTTGTGGGCGAGAATACCTTTTGGGAGGTCCGTGAATAGCTGACGTCGTCTGATTTAATTAGATGGCTTGACTTCGTCTAAGCCATTGATGTTCGTTGCAGAGGAAAGTGTAGGAAAACAGTTTCCATTCGACCACGGCCTGTTACATTTCGCCTTACAGCCTTCCTAACTTACATTACCCACTACATTAATTCCTCACGTTTGAAGTCATGTTTATAGAAACAATAAGGTATATTCATTAAATGTACTTTAAGTTCAAAAATGTATTTTGTTTATGAACTTTCAATGGTCAATTACCATTCATTGAGAAAGAGGTCACCTAGTAGATGACACACCTGCCCTCTACAGATGCAAAAGACGCCATCAAGTTGTACCCTGCGTCATCGCAGCAATAAACTGTTCTTTCCAGAGGTACACTAATGGAATTCTAAAGAAATACGTGTATGTTATAATTTTCAAGTTATAATGCATAAACGTTTTCTCGTAAGTATTTTGAAACTAAATGAAAGCGAAAATAAACAAACGCGGACTTGATGTAGTATTACATCTGACTTTTTGTAATTGCAAAGTTTCTAATCTTCTTCATCATCATCATCATCATCATCATCATCATCATCATTGGGTTTGTCATCATTCATAGGATTCAAGGTCCACCCACATAGTTCTCTCCTGCTCTTTGACATCCTGATGCACGTGCCTCTGCCTCCCACTCCTTCACAATGTGGAGGTCCATGACCCAAAGCGGCTCATACACAGACACCTGTGACCCACGAGCCCGCTGTGACTCGAGGAACTGATTACAGTTGGGGACGAAAAGTGACGGATAGGTGGCACACATGTCGTACGCCTGATGTCAGCGCGTTACGCCCCTTTAACAAAGCAGACCAATTCGCCTGTCACTCCTAACCAGGGAGGGGAAAGGGATGGGAAGGAACTTTCTTTTACTAAGTGGCACATGCTGATTTGGAAACTTCGAAAAAAATTTTCCTTCAAAAGCTCCTTTTGGTATTACTGCACAAAAAGCTACAACCTCTCCCAAGCCGAACACGAACCCGCGACCCGTCAAGCGGAGCTTGCCACCGCACTGGTGCCTCAGCAACGTCGGCCACTGCTCCGGCTATGTGTGGCGGCTAATCACGGCTAATCAGTGTCTTGTTTACTCTTTAATAGAGGGAGTTATTGTGTAATTTTCATCCAAACGGTTATCGCTAATCTTGCCTTCAGTTCGTCTCTTCACTTTCTGCCTTTTCGTCCTTCAATACCTTTTCTCTGAGACAAAGAGGGAGGGAAACTTTTACTACCCCTGCGACTGGAACACACCGGGCGGATGAGGGAGCCAAGATTTTTTCTCGAGTATCCGCGCAGCCCTCAGTCATAAAACTCAGGGATGCAAACGTGAACGGCCCTTTATGGGAAAGGGAGGTCGGAATTCCAGTCAGATTCTACGCGGGGGAACAGCGTTTCTTTGGAGCAGCGTTCCCGCACACGGCGAGGCATTGTAGAAGACTTAACGTTGAGTTGTAGAGTTCAAGGCTTACAGAACGGGAATGTGGAGTGCATGGAACAACTGCGCAGCCAACAGGATGTGAATACCTTTGATTTGATTGTCTGAGAACCCGTCTGCGTTCATTTAAGTCTCTGGAATGCGTTTTTACGAGAAGGCTTACGTACCGCGGAGATAGAGAGATCATCTAAGATTCGTATGATAATCGGTGCTGTGCTTGGTACAGTTTAAGATTTTCCTCTATTTGATGTTTGGCTGTTCTGTAGTAGAACTTCATATCTGATACCAATAATTTGAACAAATATTAAATTATAATCACTGTGTATGAAAAACATTTTAAGTTTCGCAATTTTTTACAATTGCATTCTTAAATTTGTAAAGAAACAAGAATTAATTTCCAAAGGATAATCTATCACATTGTTGTCATTAGATCCGGTAATTTAAGCAAAATCAGAAGCGTATAGAAATTGGAGTTTTAATCAGCTCTATGACAATATTGAAAATCGGTGAATAATTTCTAACAAACTTTAATCAATATTCATGTATTAAAAGAAATTTTCAAATGCATGGACTAACGGAAAAATCGAGAAGAGAGAGGAGGAAGAAGGGAAATGAAGTGAGAGAGGGCTAGAACGAAAGTAAGGGTGGAGAAACGCACTGGACTAAATACCTCAGCATATTTCCTGCAGAAGTGAAAACGTTTGTCTCCGGTGGTAATATTTCTGAAAGTTTTACGACAGCTATTGTTAGAGGAAGCGTACTTTTCATTGATGCAGATCGCCGGATGTTTTTACATTTCTCTGTGGGGTACTAGAACAATGTGAAACGTTTTGCTAGAGAGTAATAAACGAAAGGAGGGAAATGAAACCATTCAATTCTAGATCTTCTCAAATCTACAGTGGGACTTTAATAATGGATACTACTCAGTCATTACTTTATTGAGCCATAAATAACGACTTGCCATTGTTAAGTTTTACGGTAGTAGTTATATCCTCAATTTCTACAAACAAATCTATTCAGACGTTGCATTTATCCTCTTACAGTAAGATGTGAAATTTGTAAGTAAGATGTGAAAGTTTTAAGTGCAACTATTCTTTTCTCGGATATCATGCGTTTTCATCAACTGCAAAAGGCACACAGTGACATATTAGATCAAATATGCAAAACATTTAAAAAGGGAAATGCTTCGACCTTGGCTTAGTAAATGTTTTGTTTGTTTTGAGGCAGCGTTCAATTTGTCCTGCTTAGCTTCTCGATTAGCCAGTGAAACCCAGTGCGGCGAAAGAGCAGAAAAGTGACTCGTCACGTTTCGGGGGCACCTAATTCGATCTGCAGCCGCGTTGGTAAAGGGTTCCCACGATCTTGAAGGGGGGGAAATCGTGACTTTCATCCTTCTTGAAAATGATGAAGTGCAATTTGAAAAGAAAATTCCAAACAAACAGGATTTTGTCTTTCAAAACCGTCAGAAGACTGCATATAAAGTCATACAATAAGGGAAATTTAAGAAAAGAAATTTATTAATTATTTAGAGGTGCTTTTTTATTTTGGGCGTTATTTTTTTCATTTCTTCATCCCCTGACAAACATTATTTTGTAAATACATATTCACTTTAATATATTCTCCCCCCCCCCCCCAAGTAAAATGAATATATTAGTAATTCCCGCGAAAACGTTCAGAAGGGGGCCCCATTTCACTATTATTCACATGCATAGTAAAAATACTCACCGACAACGGAACGCGATGATTCGGGACCATATGAGAGCAAACGAATATATAACTACGTATAGACAACTTAATGCAGAACTAACACAGTTTAATTAAAAGGCAAATTTTACTTCAAATCAAAAATGAACAGGCAAAAATAATGCATAAATGACGCAGTCTTTTTCATAACTCAGAATAAAAAACTAAATAAAGTCGATAAATATGGAAGCAAGCTACTTTTTGCGTAATTGTAGAAATGGGCAACGCGTTACCGGCTGGGCTGGCTGGTTCTCATTAGCGCCTCCACTACGATCCCACATTTCCGTCAGTCTCTTGCAAAAGAAGAAGAACCCTGAATGTGCTGCGATCAAGACACCCAGGGGTAGAAACATTGTAAGAATATTCTTTCTGGGAGAAGTGAACATTTGACTTAAAGAAAATTACAGAAGACGGCTATTTTGCCGTAGCATTTTGCGAAACCTGATTTCAAAATATTGAAGCTTTTTCAATTCGACAAGTTGTGGAAGACATTTAATACTCTTATTGCACCTGTTAATTTCACTGTATTCATAATTGTTCACCTATTTTTACCTGTTGATGTATACTTTACATACTTGCAAACATCGAAAGGCATATCGCACAACTTTAAGTGGGATTTCTGCTATTTAGAAAGAAGTATACTCCATGTGGCTCTCTTGTGTGTGTGTGTGTGTGTGTGTGTGTGTGTGTAAGAATGAAGGGTGATTTAAGGGGGATCTAAGAGCAATGTGTGACCCTTTTAAACCTACAAATGATTCAATACGAATAATGGAGTATACTGTGATTCCTTACGGTATATTCCTTAACGTACCCCTCATTGAATCAAAGAATCATCTCACTAAATTGAGAAAACGAAATGAAGTCTCTAATTAAGGTAATACTAACTACGCCCGAAAGCTTTGCCAAACATGTTTAAGTGGGCGTCGAGGCTTTAGTCTTCAACTTTCACGATTAGCATAAGGCAACCTTGATCTGTGCAATGCTTAATTTCTTACGAATTTTTTAACAAAATCCTTTGTTCCCCGGTCTAACTCTGACCGGGGCTTTGGTTCTACAGTCTCGCAGTGGATTTGATTCGTAATAGGAACGTGAAACATTAATACTTAAAAGAATAAGACCCCATTTAATATCATAATTGATATTTCACTAACATAATTGTTTTTATTATTATTTATTAGTGTTATTTGTATTTCTCCGCCGAGGCTTTGGTTGTTTGTCCCTCGTCTTTCATGTATGTGTGTTGTCCCGGAAAGCCTTATGAGCCTGCATGTGTATCTATTATAAAGGTTAATATGTTTCCCCTAAGGGACACAGTGGATACCCGGCAAGGAGAGCCGAAATTGGCATCCCCTGAAGCTAGGAAAAACCTCAGAAAGAAAAAAGTATTAGTATTTTTTTAAAATAATATATTATAAAATAAAATTGTTTGATCGTTAACAGTTTTTTCGTAATAAAAGCACAGTAATTGCTTTCATGGACATTCATGTACCCTTCCCTAACGAAGTCAGTGGAACTGCGGCTTGGTTATGACTTCTATTCCACGTGTCGTCGACATGGGCGCGGAGGGGGGGGGGCTGGGTTCCCGCTAAGTAGGCGGCGCCGTGGCGAGGCGTGGCGGGGCCTTCTCTTTGCTGAGCAAACGCGCCCGGGAGGAGGTCGCGCGGCGCCGCGGGCCCCTCACGGAGGGGTCCTCCGGCCCCCCCTGCCCCCTCGACCATCCGTTCACCGATTGTCCCCTCACATCGCGCCGCTGACCTCCATGGCGGCCCCTGGGTGGCCCGTCGCGGGACGCGGTTTGCTGTCGCTCGGTCGCTTGGCACCTAGCGCTGAGGACCAACCGTCCTGTCCGTGCGCACGTATTCCATTTTTTATTGCAGACCGTGGTAACTCCAGCGGTGAAGAGTATGCCACGAAAAAACAGCGAAGGTCTCCGTAGTTGAATATAAATTATTCTAATAGTTAGAAATTGTTAGTGTCCGAAATCTTCGAGACCCGAATGGATGTTTGTGTCTGAAACAAACGCTCATTCTCTTTTCCGCCTGTTTGTTCACTAAAGATCCAATTTAAAACAACTTCAACGGTAATTCCAACAGATATTCTTCATGATCAAAACCCTATGTATCTAAACTGTTTATGCCAGTGTATCAAACTTTTAAAAACACACTCATAACTCACAACACAGTTCACAAATACGTCCAACGCAAGAAGAAAAAATCAACATCACAAAATGATACTCCTCCACGAAATCGATCATCCGTCGGCATGATCACTAAGCATCAAGGAAATTAACAATAATTATAGTAACAGTAGCGCTAATGAATACCGAATACAAGTTGTGCGGAAAATCCATCGAGTGAAGAAATTCTCGACGCGCAACCTGCACCTAACACTACAAATTTGAGTTTCCAGGTGTCATACGAAAGAATTTCTAATTCGAGGCCCGATTTTGGACGGATTTCCCCAATAGATAGCTAGGTCGAATTCAGTTGGTGTCTGGAGAAAAATTCCAGCGGCCGGCTGCTCTGATCGGTAGTTTCTCCGATCAGTACCCGGCAAATGCCGGAGCAGTACCCTTACAAATGGGCCGCGGACCGCCCGCAATCTCTCCTTTCTCTTCCTTGACCTGCCCTCTTCATTTATTTACGTACACTTACAGTTACATGCACTTCTCTTCCTTGTCCTGCCCTCGTACACGTACAGTTACATGCACTACGCTACCACACGTGTCGGGAGTCCATCCGGAAGCTTAGAGCTGGTCCCATCTGGGACGGTGCCTCGCTGGTGGAAGATACCTGAATGAGGAAAACCCCGCAAGCCTACGAGGAGTTTGGCGTCAGATCTCACCATCCCGCGGAGGAAGAACATAACCACCTTCCACGGTAAAACTATGCGCTACACTTACGGGACTAATGACCACAATAGTTAACGCGCCCGTGAACACGAAAAAATCAATCAAGAAACAAACTTCCTACACCGCAGTGTTCCCGATATTTGCTCTACGCTTGATGTATGAACCCTATACGAAAACATCATGTTCGCGTTAGTATTTCATCTTTTTTGGAGGTCTAAAGGGAATGTGTAGGGAAACCACTACAGGTGCAACTCTTGATTGCAACCTGAAGACGAATACCCCACTTTTTTGCGACCAGAAACCGCAATAAGAACAGTTTCGCAGCTAGCTGCATCCGAAGAGTACATTCGCAAGTAAAGAAAAGTTTCGCAGCTATGTGCCAAGTGAGCGACTGACATTAGCACCCAGAAACAAGAGAACGCGTTTGAGTCTAAGGTTCTTTCGAAAATCCGTAAAATATACCTTTTTATTTCTTACGGCTTCGAAGTACAAATACAATTCATTCGGGGCCCTTGAGTTGTGCGTAATATACTCTCACTCGGGCGTATCTTGCAGGAAACTCCTATTGGCGGAACCTCTCTTATGTTTTCTCATTTACTGAATACTTTTATTGCAAACACGAGTATCAGAACAAACTAAATGTTTTAACAACCGGTTCTACCATAAAAGCTATAGTAGACGTGAAATAATACTTCTTGATAGACTACGCATAGTTCATTCACGTGAAAAGAGTATTTTCACTCTTTGTTTCACAAACTCTTCTCTGAATGCTGGGTAAGCATGATCACATTTGTCTACTGCGCTTCACAATCTTCAGAGTCTAGATTGTAATGTATGTTCGTTACAAAAGAGTCCCTTGTTCCTGTTTCCGAACCAAATATAATATCAAAATAAACGTGATCATTTTAAAATAGTTTTCACTGGTGTAACTAAAATTAGGAAACGTTAGTCACTATAAATATATGAAAAAGGAAGTGAAGTACACGTGTGATCCCATAGCATTTCTATTTTGTGCTTCGTAAAATCTTATGATTTTATTTTATTTTATTTGGGAAATTCATATTATTTTCTGGTAGATTCTGCAGATATTTTTGCAAAGTTTTTTGTATCTTTACGATGACTTCACTTACATAAATCTAGACTCATTCGACATATAACATGAATAATGACGATGATGACGATTTTAAGAAAAGACTTCACTACTGACTCGTAGTGAAAGCAGATAAAAGAAAGTCTACTGATGCGAAACCATTTTTTCCACCATCATCCCATATAAATTTTGAAGTTCAACTCCGATACGTAAAAGATAAGGCTGGCGCATTAGGCTTCAAATTGCCTCACAATTCCGGTAGCAAGTTGGGCAACCTTACCCGGGATACGGGGCATCTCGCAGTGCCTAGCAATCAGGAACCGACCGCGAAAGCTTTCGTATCCTGTATTTTAAAGGATGTTTTCGAGCACAGAAATCCGATCAGGCGGGCGCCGCAGCGAGCGCACGA
>BOPP01000112.1:3832601-3852540 GCA_017312745.1 Gryllus bimaculatus | reverse complement strand
TGAGTGAGTGAGTGGGTGGGTGTGTGGGTGGGTGAGTGAGTGAGTGAGTGAGTGAGTGAGTGAGTGACTTGCTCGCTAATACGCTCGTCATCGTTCGGCACTCGTCGTCGTCGACGTCATCATCTTAATGCCATCGTCCACAACATCATCGTGACCATCATCGTCCCCGACATCGATGTCCATATCCCTGTTATCATCACAATCATCATTCTCGTGTTCATCGTAGTTCTCCCGGGAAAAATAGTCATCAGCGTGAATATTAGCGTCGACGAGATCGACTTCGTCGTTATACTCGTCATCTCCACATAGGTTTTCTCAACTTTTAATACGGCACTAGGAACTGTAACACGCAGTGGCAGTCATTAATATTCCATTTTTGAATTTCGTGTTACAGATTAATTGTTCTGTCCTATAATGGATAATTATGTTGAAAATACAAAGGTCACTCGCACGTTTGCAGTGAACTTCCTTCACTTGTTTTCAAATTGTTGAACTCATTCAACACAATCACAAATTACGGGTTTCAAAAATTTACTAGATTTATCAAAAGAAGAAAAATTTATCATGATTACATCATTTGTTGAAAATGAAAAAGTTGTATAAAGTATGCTTGGAAAGAAATATGCCCCTTTACCATCGTATTTGCAGACAGGAAAAATATTTTTCTATTTTATAAGCAAGTGGTAACTCGTAGAATTTTTCCCCAACCAAACTTCAGAGCTACTAAGGTTTTTCAAAGTTAAGTATTAATGAAAACATGTGTTTGCAACAGTTGCTAATAATACTATTCTTGAGATATTCAAAAATTCACATGTAATATAAATGTACCCATGTTGATATTACTCCTCTACCATTCTAAAGCTCAAGAAAAATGCGTTAAAAATCATCTGTTGCATAACTACAGTTCGTGAACTTATACTACTTTCTTTGCTATAAGGAAACTTTAGTGCAAGAATAATACGACTCATTTCCATGAACCTCCACATGAACGAATGCCGCGTCACCAAATATCCTCCTCGACAGAGCTGCCGGATCGTAAAAACAGGCGGGTCGGTTAGCAATAAAAACGCCGTTGTCTGCGCCGGAGAGGTTTTCAATTAAAGCTGCGACGCGCGTTAACCCGAAAACTGCGGAGTGGGCGTCGGCGCAGGCGATGCCCTCGATCCACTTCGTCGTCGCGTTAGCGCCGCGCCGCGCCCCTCACCTGTCACCCGCGACTCCTCCCTCACTTACCTTTGGCGTATTTAGTCTGATTTACTTAGTCAAACCACAGTAAAACTGGGAGTGTCGTATAGGGAAAAAGTACTATCTACGCACGTTTTCTTGAGATACAGATTCCTTTCCCAACATTTTAACTATAAATAATTGAAAGATGAATAAAAGTTTCAAAAAAAGAGAGGTTAGCAACATTTAAAAATGAGATATTTTACCTCCCGAGTTATAGAAAACTTATTTGCATCGGTAAATGCGAGCTACAGATTTGATTTTTTTTATATTGCCAACAAAATAGTAGCACCCTTCAGCTCAACTCCTATCACTACCTGCAAAAGAGGAGCTCAACAAAACGTGCGCACAGTGAAGCTACATTTATGCCCAGAAGGAAAACAAGGGGTATACATTTGCTCAATGTATCAGGAAAACTGGACAAAGCCTGATCGAAATTGGTCTTTGACTCCACTATCCTCGTCATTCCTTTCTTCTTTCTATTGATGTTGTCATCAATATTGCACGTGGTTTGTTTACGTGCAAGTCTTTTTAGGGCCTAAAAATGTTGTAATTATCTATACAGTTTGCAGTTGCTCAGAAGTTACGTTTATTTAACTTATATCCCTAATCTCGGATTAACATCTTTATTTTTCTCTCTCAGGAAATCTGTGTATTTGGATCTCTTACACTCTTCAAACCATTTCTGGTTAAGTGTACCAAGATTATAAATTACGAACAATATTAAGAGGAACTAAGAGGGGAAAAGGACCCACATAAGTGATAAAAATGCTGTTTCTCGTATATTTTTGCATAGCTTTCTAAGCAGCTTGTTAAATAATCAAAATACGCGTTCATCATATGATTGTGTTGGAATTTTGAAATAAAATGATCAATTTTATTATTTCGCCAAAAGAAGACCTGCAAATGTTTTCTTTTACCTTCTCCTGTAATAAAACACAGGTCTGAAGAAGTAATTAACTAGACCTCTTATAGGCAAAGAAATGGCGATCGTAAAAAATGAATGCCAATGCCACAACGTATACAACATATCGATGTACTTACATTTTAAAAAATCTGTTTTACTCCCCCAAGAGATCTGCTATGATTGTTGGTCGCCCTAAAATACATTTCTCTGAATGATGCCCTGAGACTTAGAGACACACCATCGTCAGTAATTATAAATGCGTACACTATAAGTGCCTTAACCGCCGCCACCATTCCCACCATGGTCGTGGCCGCCGTCGCCTCTAGCAGCGGCGTCTCCGTCTGCCAGAGCAAACAGCCGGAGAAGGTCACGGCCCAGCGAGGCCGCGGGCGGCGGCGGCGGCGGCGGAATTCGGTACGCGGCGGCGGCGGCCACGGCGCGCCGTTCCGGCTTTCTCCGCGGACTGACTGGGCGCGACGCGCAGTGGGACGAAATACATTACAACTTGGCATTTCAATACTTATTGCAGGCACATGGCATCAAACAAACTTTATAGTTAACTTTTGTCTCGCAAATAGTGTATGACACACGTGGTAAAAGTGACTTTAGTTTGCTCATTGATTGCGCCACCCGGCCTCAGGTTGCAACCTTTCCTACTTCCAAAATAAAACGCCACTTTCTTGACTCGAATCTTAAATTACTAAAATACAATATATTAGGTATATATAAATTAAATTATATAGAAATATTACATAGAAAAATTGTATGACTCGTGTGGTAAACGCGGTTTTATTTTGCTCGCAGGATTCCGCCTGAAATTGCAATCTTTCCCACTTCCAAAACAAAATGCCACTTTCATCTCTTGTATCCTAAATAACTCTTATGTGAGCGCTGTCCCACTGTGCGGCGCGGCGCGGCGCGGCGTTGGGGGGCTGCGGCTGCGGTTGCGGCGCCGCGCGCTCGCGGCCTTCGCGCAGCCGCAAGCTCACCGAAGATGCAATCCGGCGGCGCGACGCTCGCACGCTCTATTCATCACACGTCCAGCTTCCGCCATGATTTATCGCGGTAGCCTACTTTCTCGCGCCGTCGCGTCGGAAGTGGAGGGCGGCAAGACGCGCCTGGTCCACTACGCGCGTGAGCCGAGATCACGTGTTCGTACTCAAGACCCTGGCGATCTGTTCGATTGCCGTGATGATTTGCTGATTGATAGTGATTTCGGGCTCGTCCACTGCTCAGATCACTAGTCCCGCAAGTGTAGTTTTTCGTGATTTCCGGAATCACTAATCACCCAACCAACCAACCAACCAACCAACCAACCAACCAACCAAAACTATCGATCACAGAAGCCAGCAGCTAGAATTCTCCGCCTGGAAGTGACTGAATTCGACCTAACTGTCGAATGCTAGTGTCGAAAATCCTACCACCGTCGGGACTCAAACGTAGAACCTCTCGGTCAGAGACACTGTAGTGACATCAGGTGACACCCTGAGCCACCTCTCCCGGTTCGATTGCCGTATCCGGCTGTTTTTGTGCTCATGTTGTGGCATCTGGCAGAATCGTCAAGGTTGACAACCACAATACGATAATTAAAAGTATTATAAATTCCGAAGAATATCATATATTTTAAGGAAGTATCTATTTTTTTAAATAGAATGTTCACTCCCTGGATAGTTGAAAATAAAAGCCAACTATTACTATTACAATTTCGAATCTTTAAGGGAAAATACAAATATTGAGTAATCAAATATGAGCCAGTAACATTGTACTGTAATGTTTTTTTAATACACGAGATTTCTTTAAATGATCTCTTGATAATTTGAATGATATGAATTTCAATGTCTATAATTTCAAAATATTTACTCTATAACTTAACAATACAATTTTAGCAACATTTAAAGAAATATTTGGGAAAAGTTTGTAGAAAATTATGCATATGTAGAGAAACATCATACAGTTGCCTACTGTTTGATCTCTATCTCACACACGTGCAATCACATCCTTTTCCTTTCCAAAAGCTATCCAGGTATTCCCATGTCGAGGAACTCCCAAGTGTCGTAACTCCTTAAAAAATTAACACATCTTAAATTTTGAATTTACATTCTGAAAAGTCCTCTCGAACATCTCAGCATAAGAATAAACTTGCCAGAATTATGTCGAATCCAAATTATGACCACAAAATTATGTTTTGAAGAAAAAAGAAAATTCTTCGTATTCGAATGAAGCTCTACACTTAATGAATGTCTTACAAAGTCAACAGAGCGCGGTGTTTTCCGCTTCGACTGGAAGCGTCCCAGCCACGCCATCGCTTGAGTGCGGATATGCCCTGCCGCGGGCTACGTACTCGGAGCAGCCACTATTCGTAACAGCGGGTGATGAGCCCCTGTCATACGATATTGCCGTATCATCCCACAGAATCTCCGTATGTGTGCACCGTGTAATCTTTCGTAATTGACGGGTATAACGTACCGGCCACGTATTACCCTATTGCGGGAAAAGCCGCTTCTGGGCCGGAATGACCGCGGGACGTAACTTACGCCGGGTTGCAGGTAGATTATCTCGCGCGTTTGTATCGACGCCTCGAGGGAAAAGTTCTGTTTATTGCGTAAAAAAGAATAATATCTCGACGAAATAGAGGTACCAATGGTACGTTTGTGTCTTTTACGATGCACATTTCCTAATTTATTTATAATACTGAAATTTTATACTATTGTGTGTTTAATATTTATATCCTCACATGATTAATATTTTCAATCTCGTATAATCGTTCTTTTCATGAAGTTCTCAATGCTTTGAAATCGACGCCACTTTCCCTCCTCAAGCGTAACGGCCTCGCCATGATGACATGGACGAATTCATTACGTAGCGCCTTCCATTAGCAAATATTCGCTGAGAGAGAAAATTTGGCTGGGAGAGTGGTCGAGAGAGTCTAAAACGAATGAGGTAAGTGAAATTACGGAAAGACAAATGTGTTTGATAAGATCGCATTGACCTGGAGCGGCACCTCAACGGTCACGATTCTCACCAAACAGAAATGTGGAGGTCGCGCTCTCTCCCTGCCCCTTTCACCTCTAGAGGTCGCCGTCTTTCTTGACGCTTTCGAGTGTCATTTCAACGCGGTGTAAAACTGTGTACAAAATGACCCGCGGTTCGTCGTTTCATCGAGCATTGAAGTCTCTCGTATTTCGTGAGGGAAATGTATAAACATAAGGGTCTATCATTCAATATACATAACTGGATTATTATTTAAACAACTAACTCCTTTATAATAATTTATAAGCTCTTTTATAATAGCAATAATAATAATAAAGGACTATTTTTCGGAAACAACGGTATTATTTTAATGGGTAAATGATAAATAATCAAAAACTTTTCTCATATTTGCTTTTTTGTTTGCAGGTGAGTTGCTGCGCATGAACTTTTCAAATCAATATTTCGCTGGAACCCAACATTATTGGTGAGTGTCTATAGAACAGATTTTCGCCCCTTATAATCACATTAGTTCATGAAGAAATTGTCTCAACAGTCATGAAGAAAGTGTCTCTCTGTTTTACCGTCTTGAATTAAATGCCATGCTCTCTATTGGGAGCCAAGAGGCCCTTGGAAGGTTGCCCCGAAATCGAGGACGCTTACAAAAGCAGCCCGAGATTGAAAGCTAAGCTCCTATAATGCAGTGAATTTCCTAACAACGAATTTCTTAACGGCTTCTGTGTTTTCACTCTTAGTATATCGGGTGTATCCTACATTTATTATTATAAGTTTATAATTTATGACTGATAAAAGTCAAACATTTTGTATCTGAGCTACAACTTGCAATTGTAAATAGGGAGGTCTGCCTCATTTGTGATCAATTTCATGAAAAAAATATCCAAGAAATTTGACATCCATTGTCCAACCATTCGGTTTGCTCTTAAAAACGTTATTACCTGCAAGTAGTTGACACGTTTGAAACAATGTTCACTATTAATATAACTAGTTTTGTTGTGATTCGTCTTTACCCTCTATATAATCTGCATCAATAATCTCTCTCAATTTACAACCAACATTCATCACTTCAATGAATTCCAAAGAATTTGCGGTTGTGCGTAAAAACTTTTTCATCTACTCAGATTGACAATTGTGCTAGAAGGTCCAATATTCCGTATGATATTTCACATTGTGACAATTCATTATTCGTTCCGAAAACTAAATAATTCCACTGACAGTAAATAAAATTACAAAATAAGTCTCCGAAATAAAAGTGCTCTTCGTAACTCCTTAACGTTTCGATCGGTTAAAAAATCATTAGGAATGAAGAAGTGACTCTTCTAGAATAGAAAGCAAACTCAAATGAGACACATTGATTTCGAATTAAATCAAGAGACCTCGCCGGTCACTCATGATAAAGAGTGCTAGCCTACGCCCGCACTAGTTCAAACACGACCCACTCCGCCGCTCCCGGAGCTCTAGTTCCGGCCGCGCCGCAGTAGACAGGGGAAACGCCCTCACCGCCCGCGCCGCCCAGCGCCTTTCTCCAGTGGGCGACGGAAGCGTTCGCCCACACGGGCGCGTGCTCTGCGCTGTTTCTCCCGGACACGCGGCTCACTTGATCACCCGGCCACTTTCCCGTCTCCCCCGCTCGAGATCCTTGGCGCACCGCCCTGGCGGACGCCCCCGCATCGCGTCCCCGCCACGCCGGACCCATCGACTCGAGCCCCGCGCACCGCCCTTTCTCCACGCTACAATCCCCGTTCGCTTTCTCTGCTCGGCGAACAATTGACTTTGTCCTTCAGTGGGGGAAACGAACGCTATGCACTCACAGCGTCTCAGTTGTCCGCCCGCACAGTAGAGCAACACAGAACTCTGGCGCTGGTTGCCAAGTCTTCGAGTGAAAGGAGCCCCCACTGAGTATGCTAACCAAATTTCCTCGTATTTACCACATGAAAACGCACGCAAAAAAGTACACGTGTCTTCACACTTCCAGCGGACGCCTCTAAGAACGTAAGGCATTTACAACGAGCGTCCTTTAAAAAGCGACACTAGCTTCTTGAATAAAACCCGCCTGTACTAGTGTGCGAGTGGGTACGAGAGCGTGCGGGACAATGGAGGAAAAAGATAAGCCGTGGATTCCCTCGTAGAGAGTTGCTGCAGGAAAGAAAACGCGAGGACAGCGTCGTTCATCGCCCTTTGTGCGCGTTCGGACAATGGCGCGAGGCGGCGCGAAGCGGGGCGCTTTCCACGGCGACAATGCCCCGCGCGCGCGTGCCGGCCGCTGCTGGCACATGCCACACGTCACATGCCTCGAGGGCATGCCACCGCGCGTTCGGGTGGAGAAAGCAGACGAGGAGGATTCGAGAAGGAGTAAATTTGGAAGTTAGCAACTGTTTGCATCTCCAAGAATGTAGATCCTCCACAATAATCGTTAGAAAAGTCCATTAATAGATTTTTGCCGACTGGATGTTGGCGTCTGTAACACTCAGTAAACTACGTTGAATGTTTTAAGAAACATTGAAACTTTTGAGGAAATAAAAATACGTAGGTTTGACCTAGTGCTCGAATAAATAAAAATAGTTCTTTTCTTTTAGTAAACACTTCAGCAAATATCAAAAGCGTTCCTGTACAAGGAAAAACAAGCTTAAGGCATTTGCCATTAGCGTGTCCTTAAATAAACCAGGTTCGATTCGTCGCGATAGAAATTACATTGAAACCACTTCATCAAACAAGTCTGTCTGGTGGCGTCTAGGGGGTACAGCGGTTGCTTTTCGCGCGTGCTCACCCGGTCATTGGTGGGCGACAGCGGGAGACGGTGCGTCCATTCGTATGCCGCACGCAAGCGACTGCTGCTCTGAAAATTTATTAATCACACTTACGGGATTTGTGTTGGGAACTGGAAATATTTTTTTTTATAAAATGAAATTCTTTTAAAATGTTTTTTAAATTTATATGATGGTTTTATCTTCTCACACTACCGTGTATCCACCAATAGTCTTTCATCATTCATCCCTCATTATCATCCCTAACACTCAATGGAAGCAAAGACAAACCATAATATCGAAGACATGGCCGTGTCCTGGTCATGGCATGGTTAGTCACATTTTGGTCATTATAAAGCGACTTTCTTTAGAACTAACTTCATTAGGTGAATACTAGGAGGCAAAATGCATTTAGTTAAATGGCAGGGACTCAAAGCAATTATGCCGAAACAAAAACACAATACATAGACCAAAACGGTGATCGCTACGTCATGCCAAGAACTCAGTGCCACCCGGACAGTCAGGTATCCTTTGGCTGCTGGCACGGTCTTCGAGATCATAGTGGTGGTTTCCCTTTGCCTTCCACAAAGTGAAAGATACTAAATACTATGACGTACGTATGATGTATTTATTGAGTGATCAGTACAAGCTGCAGTATGAAGACCGAAATGTTGTCAGCCATGGCTAAAACGCGGCGTCTCGCCGTCATCCAAGCACCATCACTATAACAGTCGGTCCAGGAAAGAAGACGAGAAAAGCCAAAAGACGGCTCCACACGTTCAGCGAATGTCGAGCGAACGCACACCGAATCGCGAACAGTGGGGGATGGGGTTGCTTGTTATTGGCCGTGCGCCAAACATTGGATGATAGTCCTATCCGCAGCGCGTCGGTCTATTGGGAAGCGAACACATCTTGGTTACTCGGAATTGGGCGAGTACTCGGTACTGCCTTACTTGGTACTCGCCGAATATAAGGAAGCGCCTGAAGACTTCATTCGCACAGTCTAAGAAATGACTATGACAATTACTCAAGACACTAACTCATTCATTCACATACTCACACACTCACGCACTCACGTACGCACATACACGCAATCACTCACGTACGCACACACACACTCAATCACTCACGTACGCACACACACACTCAATCACTCACGTACGCACACACACACTTAATCACTCACGTACGCACAAACACACACTCAATCACTCACGTACGCACAAACACACACTCAATCACTCACGTACGCACGCACACACACACACACTCAATCACTCACGTACGCACGCACACACACACACACACTCAATCACTCACGTACGCACACGCACGCACACTCAATCACTCACGTACGCACACGCACGCACACTCAATCACTCACGTACGCACGCACACACACTTAATCACTCACGTACGCACACACAAACTCAATCACTCACGTACGCACACACACTCAATCACTCACGTACGCGCACACACACTCAATCACTCACAATACGCACACACACACAACTCAATCACTCACTGTACGCACGCAACACAGCACACTTAATCACTCTAACACAAAATAGTACGCACAACACAACAACTCACGTACGCACACACCACAAATCACTCACGTACGCACACACACATCACTCACGTACCACACACCACATCACACGTACGCACTCACACAATCACTCAGTACGCACACACAAACAATCACTCCGTACGCACACACACAATCATCACTCAGTCACGCACAGCAACACAATCACTCACGTACGCACACCCACATTCACCTCAGTCACCATCACACGTACGCCCTACCACACACCACAACACTCAGTACGAGCACAAGAAATCACTCACGTAGCACACACAAATCACTCACGTACTCCACACACAATCACTCACAGTACGCACACACACACAATTCAACTCACGTACGCACACACACACAATCACTCACATACGCACACAGGCACACATCACTCAGGTACGGCACAACACACAACACATCACTCAAGGGTTTTCCCTTTTTTGACGGCGCCCGCCGTGCGGAAGCGTTAGAGCCAGTAGATGTTCAGAACCAGTGTGCTACGCGAGGGGCGTTCGATTCGTTACGCCGCGAACGCGCCGCGCTCTCCGACCCGACGGCGGGGCGCCGCAGAGGCTGCTCGCGCTATTGTAATTGCCGCTAACGCCGCGCGCGCGTGGGCGCCGGCCGAATCCCGCGGCCTCGTCAGACGCCATTTCGAGTTGCGGACAGGTTGCTGGTAAATCGCTGTGGAAGGCGATACGCAAATGAAGTTTTAACTTACTGGTCGGCTTTTAGTTTCGGGAGTTTCCAAACACGGTACAATATTCAGGTTTCAGTTGGAAAAATTTCCAAATATTGACGCGAGTAGTTAATAAATTACAATAAACCATTATAGGGAAAACTAATAACACTAAAATTAAGTTTGTTGGAGAATCAAGAAGTTTATTAAAGGATTTATCAGTTGATACGTCTAACGATAGTGGTATTTTCACTGTGTTGTTATATATAAGTGAAGTGATATAAAATTGCAGAATTTAACTTCCGACATAATTTTATATAAACAAACCACCCTGCTGAGGCATCATTAACGCGACAACTCGAAATGTTAATTCTTTTACTAGCAATATCATTATAATACATACCCGCAATGTTTTTCATATAGTTGTTATTTACTATTCCATTACAAATTTGCTGAGTGGCGTAATTATCAAGTCATTTAAAATTTCTTAGATTAAAAAACGTTGATATAAAAGAGGATAACATTCTTTTCATGGAATTCTGGACCATCTAATATAATAATCCCAAGACCCAACTACTTCAGTAATGTAAACTCTAACGGGTAGATATTTAACGGTATCACAACTGTCGGTTGGAAGTACCTGACAAGGCGTCCGACCTATTCCTTGGGCAGGTCGGCGAGCGGGGCGGGTTCTCCATGGGTCAGCGGGGAAAGGTCCCTTACGGAAGAGCCCAGCGTCGCGCGAGAAAAGAACAACGGATATCCTCTCGGGCGCCGGCCGCCACCGCCTTGGCGGGCGGGCGGGGCGGGCGGCGGGCGGCGTGCGGCGGCGGGCCGGCGGCGCGGGGGCGGGCGGCGACTGCAGGCAACGCAGCCAAGAGGACGCGGCGTGCTGCGTGCGTTGAACTCCAAGGGCGCGGTGTGGATGGGGGGGGCGGAGGCGTGGGGTTCTGGATCCCTTGGGGAGGACACAAAACGACATGACGCGCGATTTTGTCGAACATTCCAAGAACGTTCTTTCAACGATATCTAAATGATGTTCAAAGTGTATCGCCTCTTAAAGAAATTGTTGTCAGAAAGCAAAATTATTAAAGATTATTTGATATTAAAGTACCGTTCAAACGTGTTTTATATTTGTTGTTTATCATTTAGAACATGACACAAATACATGTTTCAGTTACGTACATTTTATTTGCTTTGGTGTTTTTTGCTGACTTCAGACGAATAGGTTTCTTATAAGAGAATGTACGTATATTGTATTTTATGTTTCAAAAATTATTTTAGTTTGTCGTAAAAAATGTAACATTATTATGATCCTAAAACATATTTAAGAAAAGGTTTCATGTAAATGTTGGTGCATGAAATAACATAAATGTGTTTTATGAAGGCTCAATTGGTCATCAATAGCATCGGCGTTTAGAAGAGGTTGTAAAGTATATGTTGGCTGTTTGTTGTAGATTTTCAATTGTTTTTTCAGAACAAACTGTGAATAAATTGTTGTTTGATTAGAGAAACCCTCGTGTATAATTTGAAACAGAGGAAATAAAATGACAGTACTTCCAGTGAAGGCTGTGAGATTTTGTGATCTTCAAAATACTTTACCAGCCCATTAAGAAGTACCGATAAAGTGAATGGAATCACTAATATTCTACAATTTGCTGGACCCTCCACAATTTGCTGGACAGTTTCGTTTAATATTATAAGTAAAATTCCGGCCTGTGAAAAATGAGATCTCAAAAATATGCTATGTTTTCAGAAAAGGCCGTCAATATGAAAGCGTCATTCTCACGAGGAAGCCATTTCACCGTCATTACTTTTAGATGAAGCCATTCACGAGGCGGAGCCGGTGGAGCAGTGACAACCGATAGCCGAGGCGTGGGTGGCGGATCTGGACGGTGCTCAAAGGGCTTCTGCTTTCTCCGCGCAAACGACCGGTCACTCCTCTTCATCCTCTCCGTACGCTACTACGACCGCGTGTTTGCCGACTGGATAATTGCACTAGAAACAAGTTTGGGCAAAGTTCCGGACCGCGCCCGCCCCTTCCCTCTTCAATAATTTGCCGCCGGTTCAATGCTCTTGTCCGACAAGCGTATCTTCTCGCGCCGATAGTAATTGGTATCGATGGGAAGATGTCCCTATTTCGTTTACGACTGTCGCTGGTCCATTCTTTGCGCGTAATTACATTGGTGGCGGCCTGCGGGCCGCCGGCCGGCCGGCCCGCCTGCCTGCCCGCCGACAAAAGCGAAGGCGGCGCGGCGGGGGCGGGGCGGAGGCACTCTCACTGGCGGCGGCGCGGGGGCGGCGCACGGAGGCTTCCGTCCGGAAGTGGTCGGTTGGGGGCGGGGCGAGGGGAGGCGAGGCGAGGCGAGCGCACCCAGCCGCGGCGGCGACGCCGGCCGGCGCGGCGCGGCGTCGTTGTCTTGGGCTTCCCCCTCCGCCGCACACACACCTGCCTAACGGTACTCCCGTGACGCGGCGCAGGGGAGAGAGGAGCGGTGGGTGGCGGCGGGGGACGGGCGCCGATCCCGGGGCGGAAGTAGGTCGCCTCCGCTCCCCCCGCGCGCCGCGCCGCCGCCGCCTCCGACTGGGAGTAGGTCAGTAATGCAAGCCAAAGCCGAAGCCCTCCGTCGATTTCTCGTGTGGTCGTTAAGGCCCACATTCGCGCGCTACGCCGCCGCCGCCGCCGCCGCCGCCGCCGCCGCCGCCGCCGCCGCCGCTGCTGCTGCCGCGGCGGCGGTGGCGATGTCAACAGGATGTTCGGGTGTTCACTTTTAATTCTACTTACGCCACCGAAGGAGGCTACCACCCCTCCCGCCGCCGCTGCTGGTTGTAGTCCACTTCCCGCGGGCGTGAAGGCCTCGCGCCCCCTGCACCGCGCTGCACTGCGCGCGCCCGGGCTGGTAAAGCCGCTCGCCCGCGGATTAGTTTTCGTTTTACACTTTTACGAGCCGCGCAAACGCAGCTCCGACGCCGCGCTCAGAGCAGATCCAGGGCGAGGGCAGGAAGCGGCGAGTACTATTCGCACCCTAGGGAAACGACGCTGTTGGGCTGTATACGAGGCGTCGCGGTACTCGAGGGGAAAAAATTGGAACAGAAAATTAGTGCGCACTCCGCTCAGGAAATGTTAGTCTAGTGTAGAGCCTAGTAAGAAAGGCATTTAGGAAAGGTTTATATTGCCGGTGCCATGTATATATATTAAAAAATAATAAGGAGAAAATTTACTCTAAAAAATGAAAAATGCCATACCGAAAAAGTATCCCATATCTATATACTACTTCTTTTAACTACGACTGAATCGAATGCTTTTTGGTAATAGGTAAAAAACTATAGAAACTAAACTCTTACAAATACACAATTTGAGATAGAAAAATTTTGTCTGCAGGAGAAAATCGAGTACTTTTTAAACAGTTGAATGGAAATTGCATTTGCTTCTAAGTATTAAAATATTTAAGAAAATATAAAGATCACTGGCATAAAAATTAAAATGAGAGTTGTGCTTACAACTCACAAATTCCTCCAAATATAATTATAGCCGTTTTTTCAATTAAGAATTAGATTCCAAAATTTAGTCTCTGGTTTCGTTACTTGATTTCAAATCAGTTTCAGAAGGCATTCAAATCAGTTTCATAAAACTGTTAATGTAACATGTTACTGTCGGTCAATCCAATAAAGAAATTGTACTCCATCTCAATAAAATACACTAAGAAAAATTGTTGCTGGTTAAATTTTGTATACTCACTAATTGTACAGCCGGTTTGAACCTAGCTATTTCTACTATCGAGATTTCGGATTCAGGAAACCCCAATTCTGATAAGTGGGTTTGGGGGTTAATCCATCAAGATTACGACGATTCAAATAATTTCTAAAATATTCACTATAAGCCGGTTTTCAATCCTTAAAGACACCTCCGCGAGAGTCGGAAGCGAAATCTCTCCTTGCATTTGCCAAAACCCTAAACCGTGTGCAAAAAAAACCAACAACACAAGAACCGAACTTGACACTGCTTGGAGGTGTAGGATATCTGTCGCCCGAGGCGCGCCTATGATCCCGAGCGGGTCGGGCCTCGCGAGACGGCTCCGAAGGCACGGGTCCGATGTGGGGCGCGGCCTCGAACGACGCGACGCGACGCGACGCAGCCGACGCATCTGTCAACGCACCGGGTCCCGGGGTCCTCCACACGACGCGCTCTGAGAGCTCCGTCAATAGCACTCGACGCACCGAGCACCAAGCTCCCTCAAGTGGCGGGAAAGGTCGTAGTGACGGAGGATGGGGAAGAAATTGAGATGATCAGTGACAGTGACGACGCAGAATTGAGTGAGGAGGAAGACGAATGGGATGAGCTGGGATGAGTTGGGACGGGACGGAATGAGAGAAGGAATGTGAATAGGAGAGGCCGAAGCAAGAGCAATGATCGGATATGGTTGCAATATCTCCAAAGGCATAAATGAGGGTGGATGAGTTGAAATAACTATTTGAATCGTGGCTTCAAATGAAATTCTTTGCTAGAGATAGCGGTGACAGGTAGTGACACAGGGATTTAGAAGATGGTAGCGGCGATGGCGGCGCACGAGGGAGTTGGTCTCCAGAGTGAAAAACTGACAGTCTATCCGGCAAAGACGCGTCTCACTATGTCGGCCAAAGCACATATCGTATTTCATGTAGTTTACTGTCTTCAAAAGGGATTAACGAGGAGGAAAGGCGGTCTATTGTATCCGATCGACTACTTGTTCACCAAGTGTAACTGAGGACAGACTAAAAATTTAATTTTCCGTTTAAATAAAAAAAGTATTAGAACACAGAGTACCAATATACTCATATTAAATATGTTAACTCAAATTAGCCTAATACTATGCATGATAGTGCAAATAATGATTTCTTCGAGGAAGAAAAAGCAGTGGTACATTTCAAGTATTACTGCAGAAGAAAAAAATGTAAGTCATTACTTGTTTTATTTGTTAAACGTATCACCGGCGATTTAAATTCAAACTTTTTAAAGTAAAAGAACGAGATTTATACTGGTTGTTTTTATGGATTCTGTTTTCCTGCATCAACATTCCTATTTTTGTAAGTGTTCTCTGAGACAATATTCATGAAAGTAGAACAGCTATTTTCTTTTACATTGTCTTATATCTGTAACAATAAGGAGTTCAAACAGTTGGGAGGCACATTCCTTGCTCAGGAGACCTCAACGCACTAATGGGGCGTGAACCAGACACGTCGTACGGCGAAGGAAGGGGGACTACGGCTGCATTGTCGCGGCGAAATGGATAAAAATAAAGAACAACAAAATGAAATATAAGATTAATAAGGCGTGAGTAATTATATAAATGACTAATATGTAAAAAATAAAGGATGTGAACTAAGTGTTTTACAGTGTGAAGGAATGGATACAACAAGGATGCTTTCTCGGAAAGAAGAAAATGATTCATAGGAAATTTCCAGTAATTTCAGACATGTGTTACCAATCCCGTATTTTACAACCGTTCTAAAGCTTGTATGTTCCAATCATAATGCTGTCGAGCAATCACGATTTGTCATATTACTATATGCGTGAATGGAGTCATATTACTGTATTGTAATGTTGCTTGCATTCAGAAATTAACTTATGACTGTTCATAATTTCCCCCTTAATTTAATCTCGACACCTTATCTCCCAAACTCGTTTGCTAACGAGTGCACCTATAAATACGATGGCGATGGTGTAACACAGAGTGCGAAGTACAATCGAGAGAAAGGCAGTAGAACTAATGATCTAAAGAAGAACAAGCGGGGAAGGGGTCTCAAATAATGACAAGGAAGAAAACGGTGTCAAAGGTGGCGCCAATGTCAAAAAGCGGGGACGGAGGCACGAGAGAGGTCGGGAAACGGGAGGCAGGGTTCCGGAAAAGGCGATTACGGGAAAGGGACGACCACGGGCGACGGGGAACGAACAGGGACGGAGACGATTATGAGAGAAGAGGGGACGAGGTTAGGACGGGGAGAGGCATGAGGACGGAGATGGACACGGGGGTGAAAACTAGGATTGAACTTGGGGGTAGGATTGATATGGAAACGGGAATGGAGCTGGATTGGGACGGAGTTAGACATCTAGAAGGTGGCGGGGGCGGAGGCAGAGGTGGGGCGAGGAGGGGGGAATGGTGTCGGACACCGGGCGCGGAGGGGGGCGAGGGGCAAGGGCGGGGGAGGGAGCATGGGCGGGGGCGGGGCGCGGCAAGGGTTTCGCATGGCGCACGTCGTGGGCACCGCCCTGCGCGGCGAATCGCGCGAAGAGATCGAACGCTGGCGGCGTCGGGCCCATCGCTGGAATGTGGGGCGGCTTCCTTTTCTGTGACCTCTTTGCGGCGTTGGGAGGCGCCTGCGGACGGGGGCTCACTCGGAAACGCGGTGGCGCAACCGGGGCTCTTTCCCGCCGACATTGATTCTTTTCCCGGCGTTTATGGACCACGTATTTCTTTATTTAGCTCTAGAACTCCTCTATTTTAGTAAGTACATGTGATCATCTGATGACTGTTCAAATGTTCATGTCTCTTTCTCAATATTGAACAATTCTTAAAGATTCGTAAATTGATCGTTATAGAAAATAATCCATGCACTACCTAACAATTGCATTCTTCACATTTTTTGGTAGTTATACCCCTCTTTCTCATCGTTATTTATTTTACTATGATGTGTAATAACTTTGTAGTACCATTTGCTTTTCCTCAACCACCCCTCAAACTTTCTCTGGCGTAAATTATTTCCTTTCCCTCTTTTCTATTTCTGATTTCTTAGTGTATTTGTGAAATATTACTTTCTTCCATGATTTTTTTGTAATCACGTTTTGCTTTATTAGCAATGTGAAAAATTCAAAAATGTTTAGGTAGACATTAGTAGTGACTTGTTGCAGGCTACATATTTTTTGACCTATATCTACCGCTAAATTCTTACTAATCATAACAGAAGAAAGATTTTGTAGGTATCTCTTTTACTATCACGATGATTCTGATTTCCTTATCGCTGTAATCCCAGGTTCATGATTGTAATTTGATATGTCTATTCTAAATTAGCTAAAAGTTTTAAACAATGATTTACGTACACAATAAAGAAAATTCTTTAAGAGGATTTAATTATGTCCAATAATATTAAGTCGGAACGTATGCCAAGACGTGAAATATCATTTAACATGACAAGGTCAAAAATAAATAAGTAATTATTCGAATATATCAGGAAGAGAAACGAACAATCAAACTATTTAGTTTTAAACAAAAAACATAATCAGACATCACCTGTGGGATTGAAGTGTCTTTCTTACGTGTGAGTATTGCCTATACGAACAAAGTAATTGTTTCGCTCGTTTGAAGTACACCTGAAATTCAGATAATAAGAGTGCACGTGCTAGGAACGTGGGAGTGAGAACCATCGTTTTTCCTCTTCTGCTCTGCTTTTCTACGCCTTATAATAGCTTCCACCCACATTTTGGACCTTCCACCATCGTCACACTTCATTACTATCGCTTTAGCTCGTCTTCAACTCTTCGGGCTTTCGATAAGGTTGGCAGTGGGTAGGCAAAGTGGCGTATCAATAAGATAAATATCAGAAATCGAAATTCGGTAAATATTGAACAAGTATTAAATAAAACACATTGATTAAAGTGATATTATCCCGAAAATACAAGTATTGTTTACAAAATGTCGATTTGTCTTCCAGAACGCACCACAAGATTTTTTTAGAGAAAAGTAAAGAATAGTTTTTAGTGTTTTAAACAAAAAAGTCTGTGCAATATGAATTTTTACTTTTGCCGAATTAAATTTATATTATTTTAAGATAGAGTACTAATATTCAATCGATAAGGAATTTTCGGTGACGATATTAAAGTCGCGGAGAGTAGTCTCGATAAATCGTAATATGTATTAATATTCCACCTATAATTTACAATGTACTGAAACAGATTTTTAAGCCCAAAATGTGGATATACTAAAGTCAAAATACAAGTATTTTAAACGAACACATACGTTTGTCATTGCTAATTTCTTTTGTTGTATGTCGCCACCACCAAACATTGCCACGATCAATGTCACCGCCTCTGTACTCGCCGCATCCGCCGCCTTCGTATTTATAATGTGCCACATTCGCAGGAATTCCGTGAAGCAGGCGCCGCCCGCCGCTGCCAAGTGAAAGCCTGACACCGTTATATAAGGAGAGATGGGCGCAGGGGCGCGCGCGGGCCGAGTGGGCCGTCAGCGGGCGGAGACCCACTGGCCGCCGTGCGCCACCTTGGCCCACACCTACCCCGCCCCTCACCGCCACGCCGCGCTTCACCACGCCCCCACGAATCCCATCGGCTCCCCTCCGCCCGCACCGCCTCGCATGGCTCCGACCGGCTCTGCCATGCCCCGCTCCGCCCCGTTCCGCTCCGCCCCGCTCCGCCCCGCTCCGCCCCGCTCCGCCCCGCTCCGCCCCGCTCCGCCCCGCTCCGCCCCGCTCCGCCCCGCTCCGCCCCGCTCCGCCCCGCTCCGCCTCACTCCACCCCACTCCGTTCCGCCCCGTTCCGCCCCGCTCCGCTCCGCCCTACTCCACCACGCTTTTCTCCGCTGCTTCGCTCACCGAGACAAACCATCCCTACCCGTCCACATCAATCCCACAAGCCATCCCATTCAATTCCAATTCCACAACCCATCACCACCATTCCACACCATCCACCATTCCACAACCCATCCCATTTAATCCCAACCCTTCCCGTGCCATACCATGCCATTCCATCATCCCATCCCATCCCACGTCGCTCCGCCCGGTGTACACTCCACCAACCACCCACCTCGAAATTTCCCCCTCCCGCTGGTGCTCGTCTCGCTCCGCTTCTCCCCGCTCATCTGGGCTTGGCCCCGGATCCTGCGGCCCCTCCTCGTCCCCGTCGCGTCGCCTTCCCCTTCAAGCCTCTCTCGTATTGCTCATCACGGGCGCGCGCCAGCTATTGTTCCGAGTCAGTTGCGAATGCGCCTGTACACCCCGTGATACCCTTGTGTACTCATTGGATGAACTGGAAGAATGACATGAATTTTTAATGCCGCGGCCTGAAAGGCTGCTTTCACGCTAATCGTCGTCGTTAGCGAATGTAAATGAATGACTCAGAACAATCATTGTTGGAGAAAATGGGAGGCGTCTGGCAGACATGATTCTTAGAAACTGCGAAAGAATTGGTAGCAAATAGGTTTTAATAGTCGGATCTATAGAAGCTATATCGTATTCTAACCTTTGATTTTATTTTAAATGCATATACTTTGAAGAATTTAATAAAAAAGGACAATGTAAGTTCTGAAATCATTTTTTTATTAATAGTATTCGAAAACGTAAAGGGAAATACCAAGACGTGGTAAATAAAAAGAGAACGCATGAGACGGAGCATAAAAAACCTGCAAAACCAAACGCAGACATATCCGTTATATTTGAATACGTTTACGTGTATACAAATGTGAATAAGCAACTTCCCACTCACTTTTAATGAAATTTGTTCAGCATAAGCAGTATGATAGTAGCAATTCAATAGCATCCATTTGCCAACCTTACCATTGGCGAAACTACCATCAGCACGAATGAACGACGTCCTAATGAAACCGGAACGCTTCTGAGCCGATTACGGCCCATTATCCTTGTTCGCGCGCGCCCCGACGCGACGCTATCTGCCGTGAAGTGGCGAGGCGACGCCCGGCGAGTCCGAAAGGCCTGGCGCTTTCGCCCGGAAGGGTGAGCGGGCGCCGCGCCGTGGGCGTGGACTCCAGTGCCCCGTCCCGCCCCACGCCCAGCCCCGCACCGCCCCGTTCCACGTCCAGCTCCCC
>BOPP01000112.1:3808026-3822915 GCA_017312745.1 Gryllus bimaculatus | reverse complement strand
ATCCGCCGCGGAGCTCCCTCGCGCCCGCGCGCCGACCACCTCTCGCCTTACGAAACGCCCCGGAGCCCGCCGCTCAACAGGGCGGTGAAACGAGCTGAGAAAGGGGTGATTCTACTGACGAAAAATAATGTAGGTTTTTTTTTTAACTATTCTCATACCACAAATTTCATTAATTTTGTTCCTCCCTGTTCATTTAGAAATAATCAAAAACTCGTTTTTTTAGAAGTATTTGATCATATATCATATGAGTCCACTAAGATAAACTGGGGAAATAATTGGTTTCGAATTAAAAGGATACTGTGAATGTCGTTTAGAATTTAACTTCTATTTAACTACGGGAAGCAGTTATGTAGAAAATTAAAACAATTTCTAAATTTTCAATTTTTTTTGGTTCGAGATAATTCATTATTATACAAACTTTCGTTGACAATTTAGTCTATTGCAGAAAATATTAGCTTAAAAAATAATAGGAAACATTGGTAATAGTATACGAATTTTATTGAGTATATTTACGGTGAACAAGTGTTTTGCAATTACTATAGAATTGGGAAAATACGACTTAGGACATACTAACTATTTAATGTTAGTTTTATGATTTACATAGTCGTCTCAAGTCATCAAATCTTTATTATGTTCATTGTGTTAAACATTTCCGTATGTAACTTTGTAGAATGGATGTATAAATTTACCTTGGCGCATGTGACGGTACATAATTTACGTTGATTTTATCTTGCATTGTTCCCTCTTTGTATTCGTTACGTATAAGTTAAATTAATTATAGCTGCTTTATATCATGACGTCAACAGAATGTCTAAGATCAAATGCTCTATATGTAATTGTGAAGTTACTTTCGTAATCGATAACCCAGCTACTTTGCGTTTCATTTTGATTTCATTTCATTTGCTTTGATTTAAACGTTGGAAATTGTTAACTAAAGAAACGAATTCGGTGATTATCAGTGGCTACCCGTGACTGTAATGTAAGTTTCTATTGTTTTTAAACTCAGGATTTGACTTCGATGTTCACAGTCAATCTCTCACATAAAACGTGCCTCTACTGATACAACTTTTCTTAGTAATGTTTTTACGTACTTTAGAATATATCTACACATACCAATATTCGTTATCATAAGATTCTATAACGTGGCAATTAATCCGAATGATTAAATTGTATTGAAAATCATTCAGAATATCAATATTCACATGTATTCAAAGCATTGCATACGAAAAATGAACACGGTTGCCCTCTTTGATGCTCTTTAAACTATAGAGATGATAGATGTTCCCAATATTTGACACCTACCTTCAGTTGACTAAGTGGTAACATTATAGCCATACTACCCGACCGCCCTGCCTCTTCTCACCCATCCCACCCCCGCCTCGTCCGGTAACAATGCGTACATGAATTGTGGATTTTGGCTTCACGTTTTCCTCCGCTGTCGCACAGTCGGCGCGCGCCACCGCCCTCCTGGTACACTTTTCCACGCCCCTCCGCCCCCCACCCACGCGCCGCGAGCGCCCTGCGTGAAGCGTGCAAGTAAGGCGCAGCAAGGTCAATGGAATTCCCATCCGCGCCACGTTACTGCGTTTTCATAAGTCCTCTGCGTTTTCCAAAACCAAGGGAATGTTCGGCGGCCAAGGGAATGTTTTCGTTCTTTGTACGAATGTTTCGCGTCTTTATTTCGTTTAGACATCGAACAGCTTCTCTCGGATGAAATCGTGGTCGTTTACAAATTGAATAGAAAAAGATCTATATTTGCGAAGTATCAGACAGCTTCTCTCGGATGAAACCTTGTTTTTGAATGAAACAGAAAAATTTTCTATATTTTCTCCGATATTTTATTTTTTAAAATTTCATTTACATTCTGGTTTTTGCTATGTTGAGAAATTGATTTAATGTATTCACATATCAATACAATATATTTTTAAATTTCTTCTATTTAAATGTAAAAGTAAATCTAAATGTAAAAGTAAAGAAAAATAAGAAGTCGAGACGGTAAATCTGAATAGCTGAAGCTTTTGTCGGCATTTGAAACTCATTTATTACCTAACTTCATTTGTTACCTAACTTTCTAAAATCTAGAAACTGTGTCGTTGAAAAACTGATATCTTTGTTTTGAAATATTTTAATAATATTATTTAGCGATTTTTCACCTTTTTATGGGAAAATACATAAATATAATTGAGTATTTATAAAGGCGCAACTTTTTTATCAAATAGTCTTGTTTGTTAGATCATTTTAATGATATTTTGTAACAAAAAAATCAACATTTATGAGGTTTCTGCATGTTTCTATCAATTTCATTTTTTTATTAAAAAATTCATAAGAAATTAAAATTCCTTTAAAACCAAGCTTTTTATACATTCAATTATACTTTCACATGCCTATTTTATTATCTTAAAATTTTGTTAAAATTATACTGCAATCAACTGATATGTCACTAGTTACATTTAAACGAATGTTTTTTAGCATTATTATAAAATATATAAAAAATCGATGGTAGCGACCTCTAAATGTCATTCAATTCGTTTGATTTGGGAGGCATTTTAACCCAAATTTAATTTGAAACATTGTAAAGGCGTGCGTCCATAAATATATGAATGATGCCTTTTTTTGAAGCACCCTACTCTTGATGTTTGAATAGCAAAAATCAAATGAAAATAAGACAAGTAATGATTTCTTTTTCTATTTCTTTCATTACTTAATATTTGTATAAACGCCAAGTTGTTTGTAATTATTTATCAAATTGTGTTAATAATTTTAAATACAAATAACTTTAACACGTGCCTTCGCAGGGCTTGAACAATCTTGCGTATGGTGCTTTCCTTGTGTATGGTGTCGCAACGCATATTACCATCTCGCGTTGAATTGAGTCGGATAGGATCGCATAACATCGGATCATATTATATCGAATGGCATCACAGCATACTACGATATCGTTTCGATATCGTTTCGTATATCGTTTCAAATCGCTTTGGTACGTATGATATCGTATCGACCCGTCTTGTGTCGAACCGCATCGTCTCGCTTTGTATCGCATCCGCGTCGCGTGACGTCGCATTTGCGTTGTGTCGCGTCGCTCGGCGCTCGTCCGTTCCCGTGTGTCATCGCCGGCGGCGGAACGGGACAGCCGCGAGACGCTACGCCTGCGGCAGGTTCGCACGCGGCGGATGCTGCACGCGCGCCGTCCTCCCGAGGCCTGAGCAAACGCGGTGCGCACGCCTCGCCTCGCCTCGCCTCCGCAGGCCCCGCGACAAACCTGCGCCGCGCTTCCCCGCGCGGACGAAATGCCACAGACGACGCATCGTCTTCCTACGTGCTAATGTTGTATTTACATGCTATGTGCAGCTGGACTAGATTAGACGAGAGAATACAAAAACCCTTTCACAGAGATAGTAAAATTGTTTTTGAAGATAAGTACTGTTTCTGCAAATCTGGAACTTAAAAAATCTTTAAAAAAACTTGAAAAAAACCTACTGATGAAACATTTTAATGTCAGATTGCTAGAAAGTGTCAGACAGCATCAATTAATATTGGTATCCAATCTTCCGCTCTAACATAACTTTAAAAACTATATTTTTTCATTAATTGGAAATTTTTGGATAATACCATCTTTCTAATTTTTAGTAATTAAATGTTTGAGTTTCATTATACATTAAGTGATTTTCTTCTTAGTAAAATTGATCGGCAGGACAAAACTTTTCTAGAGAAATCCGTCTTTCTCTCCCTCTCTCGTACCTCGACGAAGTCCCAGGTTTCGTGCCTCTTCTTCGCACCTGATACGAAGCCTACTCCTGCCCATTGCATACCTTCCCGAGAGACAAGAATGCAGGTGCTCTGAACGTGGAACTTTCTTCTCAGTAAGTTATGCACACAAGCGTTGGTCCCCGCCATGTTCTCATACCAGGAGTGGAGGAGTTTTATCTTATCATAGGAAAAGATTTGTGGAAAAGAGACTTATTTATGGATGCGGGAATAAAAAGAGAAAGACAATGACGGAGCAAAGATTGTTTGTATGTAGCTACTCGATTTGAACGCAATCTCTCTCGTACTCTGGAAGTAAGAATAGAATACGGCTGTTACGGTAATTAGCTGGCAGAAATATTGTTCTCTTGAGAATTACAACTTAGAATTCCATACTGTCTCCGTTGTCAAGTAGGTATACATGTGAAACAATGTCACTTTTATCCAATAGAGAAATTTTTAAAATATATGAAGATTTTCTGGTGCAAAAGTTTTGTTGTTCACCAGTTACAATATTCTTATGCAAATGAAAATCTAATTCAATAAGTATATTTTTATAGAATTTGCTACAAAATATAATTACAAAGAATTCATAGTTAAAATGTTATAAACGGTGACACGATACGAAACTGTAAGTCGGAAGTCATGTAACGAAATGTGAAGTGCAAAGAAATTTGATATTTCTTTTGTAATGAAATATATATTTGTAAGTAGCTGTGAACATTACTTTCGAAGTTTTAAAAACGTCTATTGGGTTGTTGATATTACACAACTTTAGTACAATATAAGGCGTTAGAAATTGTTTATAACACACAATCTTTTTCAAAACTTGTAACTGTCATATCATGAATGAATCAAATATTTGCTGTAACCCCATTTGGCCGTATCATTCCGAACGAAATTTAAGGTGTCAAGGAATGTATCGTGATAACGTGGGCCCGAAGGTACGATTTATCAAGTATAGTTTTATATTTTATTCCTCGCTATCAAAATCATTAAGTTATTTTAGTTTTCAATTGAAACATTGTCTCTTCAAAAATCATAAAACATAAACCTTCCATTTCAACAATTTTAAGCCAAAACTCATTTTACTACGGACTTCTAGATCGATTCATGCTACTTCTCAATTTGTTTAAAAATACTACGATAAAACAGATTTTTTTACAAATATTGAATGTATGATTAGTTTGATGCCTGCCTTTAAACTTACTTTTATTTCGTCTTGCATCAGGAAGTATTAAAGAGTTATTTCGGAAAAGGAATACCCAACGAATGCCTCAAAGCACTCGCAAGGAAGGCCAGTTCTACGCAGCTTAACGCCGCAAGTGGGGCAGTGCACGAGCGGCCGCGCCCGACCCGACAGCGCGGCGCGGGCGTCTGGGTGTGAGCGAGCGCGCGCGCGCGTGTGTGTGTGTTGGTGTGATTGTAAACGCGTCCGCAGCGGGCCACCGCGTACGTGAAGGCTCGCGCACGCCGCCTCCGCCGCCACCTCCGCCGCCGCCGGTGCCCCGGCACGTCTGACCGCACGTAACCATTACGTCATGTAGCGTCTGAAGCGCGCGGCCGGCACTCCTCAATCCGCGGCCCTGCCCCCACACCCGCCCCCACCCGCGCCCGAGCTATCAGCCCTCGCTTGCACCCCCGTCACCGCCCGCTCCCCCTCCCTCTCCCGCGTTCCCATTCGCGCCCGTGCCCGTCCCCGCGTTCTCACCCCGCCCGAGCTATCAGCCCTCGCTTGCACCCCCGTCACCGCCCGCTCTCCTGCTCCCGCCAGCGCCGCCGTCTGCGCTCATGCCGCTGAGGTGACGCGATCGCCGCGGCTACGGTCGCCGATCACAACCGAAAAGGGCAGCCGGCTTCTTCCGAAGGCATTTGAGAACGCTTGGAGAGCAATTGCTTACTTCCAGATGCGTGAAGATATTTCAACATTATCTCTGTTTTCAATGGTTTCTTTATATCAAAGAAAATCAGAGATTTAACTATTTCAGTAAACTGCAAGGTCATTATGCTGCAGGTAAACTGCAAGGTCACATCTTCATTATCAAAAGTGGCGTTCTGGATGTCAAGAAAGCTTGTAATTTACTGAAATTGTTTAATCCCTAATTGCCATGAATATAAAGGAAACAACTGGTCATTGATAAGTTTATGGACAATTATTCATAACTGAGGATATTGCCTTTGTCTTATATTCATTCGTTTGTCGCTTCTCTGATCCTACTGATCGTTGACCAACTATTGACATCTATTTAATTTCCGGGTAACTCAATATTTATATGGGTAACAAAACCATTGAACTCACGCCGCGTTCAAATATAAATTATTTATGTGATTTTATTAGAAAGGTAAACATCAATAGGAAAAAGAATAAAACATCAGGGTAACAAAAGGACTGTTCATATTATATAGATCACGCTTTCTTGTTGTTTTGGTTTCAAATTGTTCCAATTCTATGAATTACATTTCACGAATTCCACTTTACTGTCACAAAAATCATACAATCATACAGTGCTTTAAAAGTATGTATCTTGTGATATTCTAGGGAAAATAATGTTTTCGCAGGCTTTTAGCAAAAAGAGAGCGTGCGCATTGGTGCAGTGGTTTGAAAGCGTGAACTTTGCAAAGGGGATATGTAGCAAGCAACACTTAATGTTTAAACTTAAGATATTCTTTGTTCCTCACTGAAAATTTATTCTTCTTTCTTTTAGAACCGAAGAATTCTAAGAAGGCTTAGCATTGATTTGAGAGTAATTCCCTTTCTGCTTCATTTTCGCACTCATTTCCTCGTTTTCGTCTCCTTGAGCAGAATTTCAGCGTCGAGGAGGCTCCAGGTTTTTTAAACAACCATTCACGGCATTCTCTATAATTACTTTCCATTCAGTGTTCTTGTTCAGTAAGTTGCCTTCCAGACGAGGAGTGAATCTGAATGATACTTCTCCGACAACAGCATCGTCGAAACACCGAGAACAAACTTCTGGTGAAAGTTGTAAATATTCGGAATTCCTTCAGTGTAACGCATACGTTTAAGTGTTATAAAAGTATGGCTGGTTGAATGAAAAACAAATGGTAATCCAATGTCTCATGTGCTATAAATTTCAATTACATTTCTACGTCTAAAGATCAGCGGCTCCAGGAATCGTTGTCGTCTGCGCTCCGAACTAGTTTTCAACTCGCGGGATAAAATGCATTGATAACTTCAAACGTGAATGTTTCCTGAGACGGACTACCCTTCCCTAAATTATTTATTCAGATTCTAGGGATTGTAGCTACTGTCAGAAGCAAGTCCTCTGTACACATATTACCGTATGATATCAAGAATATAAGAATACGATAATGTGCACGAATGAGAGAAAAATAATCTGTTGAGAATTTGAACTTTTTCTTAAAATATATTACTCGTATTTACTTCCGAAAGATAATTTTTAAAAATCTTAACTTAACTCACCTAGTTTTTTTTTTTTAATTTCTAGACGCAAAATGTAAAAGCAAAGCATTTCCATCCAGCGCAACCAATGTCGTATTTCGCTCTAATTTATCTTGTATGTCGTTCATCCTCATCTCATTCCGATTTGTCTTCACCCATTACGTTTTCTCACGTAACACTTCGACACCACTCTCCCCAACACTTCTTGCAGTCCAATCTGCTTTCTCATTCATCCAACTCGGTCCCTATTCTTCTCGACCCATCGCATCGCATCCCATGCATTCTTTGACATCACATTGCTGGTTGCCTTGACTAAACCTTGACTTCTCCTATCGACTGCTTCTTTGCCAACCTCCACCTCCGCAGCCACCTCCGCAGCCACCTCCGCAGCTACCTCCATCTCCGCCAGTCACCGTTCCTTTACTACCACCACCACCACCATCTCTGCGTCAACGACGCCGTCGGACGTCGCGTAAAGCTAATGACGGGCGGCAGCTCCGACAGGCCGCAATTGCGGCGAACGCCGAAAAAATCCGGGGCGCTGGGGAACCCCGCCCTCGGCGAACCGACGCCAGCTCACCGCGGAGATGACCTGATTTTTACGGAAATGAAATTCCTTCGGATCTGGCCCCCGGACGACAGCGTCGGCGGGCGCGTTTTTCGCGGTGTAATGAAGCAGCGGGCGGGCGCGCGGCGAACGTGCTCGGGTCGTAATGACCCCGCCCCTCGCCCTCATTAAGCGGTGGTAGGCGGCGCGATGGGCGCTCGTAATCAGTGCGTGGAGAAGACGTAGAAATCACGCGCGCCGGATAGGGTGGAAATAAGAGGCCTGTAATAGCGATTATTTGTACTTGTTTTGGTGGCGGCTCTGTCAGCCGGTTGTTATATTCAAGTTCTTCCATGGAGTGCGTGCGTGTTCGTGTATATCAGATTGCTCTTGTTTCGATTCGCTCTTCTGTTTGATGTCCTGGCGCTGGAAGTTGGCAATGTGTTGTCTGGCTTGGCGGTGTTAAGGGATAAGTTATAATTTTCCATTACCGGTTTGGGTAAGGTTAATTATAATATTTCCCGTAATAGATGGAGCGATAATCCCTTTCAAAGTCTCGTTTTTATAATACGAACTGTTTTTAAGAATAATCTTAGCTTGTGTTTCTATTTTGAAATAAAATAACTACAACGTATTTCAAACTCACTTTCCGAGTTTTTTGAGAGTGCAGATGCTTTTACTTTGCCACGTTATTTGAAAAATATTACATTGCTATACATTACCTATTTCAGACAATAATTTTGGACTTTTGATGTTGAATATCTATTTATTAAAAATTCTCATAAAAATAGAACGTATGTCATTCGAATTATTGTTTTAAATAACAATAATGTAAAAATCATAACATTACAATAAGTATGACTTTTCAATTACTTTATTCACTGCTGTTTTATCCTTCATCCATTGCTTTTGGTAAGCAACATGCACGTGCTTCATACTTTTTTGAACATTTTCTTTGATTTCTTCAGCTTTCTTTTATTTGGATAGAATTTGGATATTGTTCAATTTTGCCGTCACTTGAATGTTTGGTATCAAGGACCCAACAATTGTAGGTTCAAACTACACAACGAGTTAGAGGAAGTCATTCACTACAAACAGGAACAAAATGTATCCACTTTTTCAGTTTACGGCCCCACGATACGAGTTTTTCGGTCCAAAAATTGCCGATTTCTGCCGCAGCATTGCAATACGTTCTCCTTACTACACTAGTACTTGAAAGGCGAGAATGTAAAAAAAAAACATTAGCTCTTCGTTCAACAAAGAAATGTGTGTCATTAATGATAAACAATTCACATACAAGTAGCGAAGAGAAGGGTGTCTGTTTTAGTTTAACTAGCATGTCAGCTATATGGTTGTGCGTCTGTGTGTTGCAGCGCGTTCGAGCCTTCGCCATGACGCGGACGCCGCTAGCCTCCGCCGCCCTCGCCTCGTGCGCCGCCCTGCTGCTCCTGCTCGCCGCGCAGGTGAGTTCCCACCGGACAGCCTCCGCTGCATTTTCATTGATTGATTGATTGATTGATTGGTTGATTGATTGGTTGATTGATTGATTAGTGATTCCGGGCGCGTCCGCTGCCAAAGTCCTGTGAGTGTAGTGCATGTCTCCCTGGGAGGTAGCGTTGATGGTGAATGGCGTTGACCTGCCCGTCGGCTAGCGGGGTTTTCCCCAACCACGTGTTTCCCCCCAGCCGAGGGCAAGCTCCTCTAAGCTCTCGACCGGTCTCTCGGTATGTGTGGATGTGTAGTGCATGCAAGTATGAGTGTAAGTGCTTGTGCAAGATGGCTCTAAATAAGGATAATAAAAAAATAATCGTCGGAAGATTCAGGGAGCAGTAGATATTGCTGGCAAGGATGCTATCACACAGCACTTTTCATCATCAGTTTCTTTTTCGATGTTTATGGATTACATCTACTCTTGAATTTGATCACTCCTATTACTCTAATCTTCGTCGACATCAAAAATCGAGAGAAAAAGAAATCCACGAGGGCGTAGAAAATTAACCTACAATTAATTTTCTCTCTGGGGCCATTTCTAAATTAAATTATCATGTTACTCATTATTACATAAGAGTTCGTTTTTTGGAATTTGAGAATCAATATGAATCGTAGATATTTCTGAATCTGCTTGGCTCCTTTTTTTCAAATTTGATTTTTGAGCGCTCTATTTCTTCTAATCTAAGTAACAGTCGTATTCAGTTCTTTATACATTTTTATGGTGGCTTTATTATATTATATTAAATGTCCATTAATAATGCTCAGATACATTTAATTATAATTATTTAGATGTTTAGTAAATGTAACAATCGTTTTACTTAAAATAAAGCATACGTACATTTTTAAAATACATCTACTTATACTATTAAAAAAGTGTGAATACTCGAAAACTGAAAATTGAATGGCCTTAGGTAGTACATTCAAAAGATAATACAATATCATAAAATCAATTTAATTATTTCTTTATGTAAAATTGTTACAATATTCACTAGCCGTTTGACACTTTACGCGTCATTCAAAAAATCTTATTCGGCCAAGAAAGTGTAGTAGCTAAGTATGAATTCTAAAAAGTTAGCATCCAGTACAATTATAAGCATTTCTATTTTCCTCCAACGTTTCATAATAAACATCAGATTCTTGCTAACTGCTAATCGATAATCTACAAAACGTTTCGAGTAATAAATGCACGACGAGTTATCGAAATGCAAAAGCTTATTAATTACAAAATCACATTTCTATGTGAAAGTCCGCTCCTCAGTTATGAAACTTCTCAGGTTCAACGCAGTGGTATGGAGGGTACTCTCCAGAGTATCATAGAACAATGTCTGAAGAATAAACGAGTCGGTTGGCAGCTTCTCACGAGCTGCAAGTCACTGTCGTGGATGATCTATCGCACCTTTGTGACGGCGATGTTCTTTTGTCGTGCCTTTGTCGCTCACCGATGGAATTGTAGGTCATAGCTGCCTGATATAGAGGTCGTCAGCCAAGTGACGTTTAGAAAACGTAATGATTGAGAACCTGTCGAGGGAACTGAGGTGTATTCTATTTCTTTTATTTGCAAGGAGTAATGAACCATCCGTAATATTTGTTGTATTATTATCATCTCTAGAATGTTTTTCTTCTTACTCCAGTTATTATATTTGTAAGAGTAACATCCAATTCAACTGTTAGCCTTTCCACTCTATAACCTCTCTTTTAAGACCTAGACAAGAAGCTATTTCACAGACATACTACGAAAAGATACGGGACAAATTGCGAATTTACATTTTAGAGAAAAGTATTTAATTGAAACATGTTTAATTCATAGATGGTCGAAAGGTACATGCTCTTTTTTGTTGTTTGTTGTTGAAATTTTTATTGTTGAATTAATGTTTTAATTACTAATTGAACAGTATTAAATTTAAAAACAAACTCAAAATATATCTATTAAACTTTATACTCTCATAAAATACAGGAAACATTTTACTTAAAACTTTTTAGTACATTCCGTTATACAATATGTCGTAATGATGATCACGGAAACAAAGTGTGGAAACAATCCCACTCCTCACGACCAACAAAGTTTCCCTCTACAACTACGCTTCAAGAATACTACCCGCACACCTGTATAGGGGCAGAATTATCGGAGAGAGTTGAAATACGCCGACGCCTACTAGCACTTTTCACTTGGCTCTCTTCCCCCATCGCTCCAGCAAACATTCCGGAAAATTCTCCCCTAAAAAACATTACAAAATAATGTATAGAACCTCTTTCACAACGCACAAACAGTTGAAGATAAATTAACTTTCATTTAATACTGAAAGAGAGCAAAGGAATTGATTGAATATATTCCAGTATTATTCACATAATTCTATACTTCAATTAAAAATTAAATAGTTTTGAGTTCAATTGCTATTCTTGCAAAGTCAGAAAATTATCAATAATTTCATACAATTCAAGGTAGTTTCAAATCTTGATGAGGGTATCGCATGATCTGCTTGTACTTCAGCAATAGTCTACTTTGTCCTTCTCGGACCGCGTCATTTCAACTTACTACCCGCATGACATCTGCATAGGTGCTGCAAACGGCACATTGCAGTGTCGTAATCGTATTCCAATCAAGTAGAGCTCCACTTCGATTGTCACAATGATTGCATGCGCATTTACATGTAGGTAATGTTCTAGATCCCTGGATATTGTATACTACATTGGCGTGAAGAATTCATTGAACGCGTTGAAAATTTGTGGTATATACATCTCATTATGTTGATGAAAGTTGAATATTGTGTGACCAAACAATTATTTCAGTTAAAAATTAAAGTTAAATTCAACAATTTATCCATATTCAAATATGAATCTTGCAAAATACCCATATTTTCTTCAAAGAGATAGAAACCTCATATAAGAATTTATTAAATTATGTGAAACTAGAAAACAAAATAGAAAAAATGAGATTGGTTGCGGTAGAAACATCACTCGCTGCAATACATTCATACGTAACTCGTTGCGTTGCGGCTGATGTGTGTGCGGGTGCCCTGCCCGAGTATCGATGGTCTATCCCACAAGACATAACGCACGCTTTCTCAAATGACGTCATTGCTATTAATCATCTCGCCAGAACACTGCCTGACCATCATTCCACTTGTTGCTACAGACGTTTCGAAAGCACGAGTATATTTTTGGAACAAAACGCAATGGAAATTCACGCTTTCTTACCATCGTGAGTTAATGACTCTTGCAGATAAGACTTTTACAACTAAATCGTCTCCGTTGACAATAGCATAATTTAGTACTGTCATAAACGGGGAACATGGTGAGTTTCTCATCGCACCATGCAATCTGTGACAAGCACTTAAATCCAGTTTCACAAAATTTTAGTCAAAAAATAAGAATATATCACACGTCATCTAAAAAACTGCCTTAACGCAGATAAAGCAGTTTTGATAAAAATGCTTTTGAATATTTTCTCGAACGTACTGATATTAACAGGAACTGTCACGTGTTCTATGTACTTCTGTTTCCGCATGACGGTAAGGGCGGTTTTTATGATTAAAAAGTATTAGAAACTGAAGATGATGGTGCACTTATCTCAAAATCTTAATTTTTGGGGTTTGTTTTTTAGAGAACGTATTAAGTTCCAAATTCACGGGAGGTTACTTCAATTAAAACTAGATACTTCTTCAAAAGAAATACGTTTCTCGCACAGATACAATAACTCTGTGCGTGGAATGCGAGAATCCGGTTTGATGCCAAGACAGGCAGCATCCTTGTCTGTGAGAATGTTTCTCATTGTTTCTCTGGCCTACAACACTCGCACATTTGCCAAGTCGGCATTGGGCGATCTTTTGGGTAGATAGCTATTTACTCGTATTAATACCCTTTCTATACCCGTTACAAGATACGTCAATAAATGTTCGGGGAATATTATATTCGCATGCCTATTTACTTTAACTTTTATTTCACTTATTAATTATTGTCCACATAATTTGTCTCCTGGCAAAAATGATTGTAAGATTTTAATATACTGAAAAACATTAACTCTAGAAAGTATTTTGATTAATAGTCTTCAATGTTTACTAATCTATTTTCAAAACCTAGCGCACGTAAAGTATTTGATTCTCAATCAGGATGCTGACAGAGTTATTGTAGGATTCTACTTTTCCTCCTACCGTTACCTACCTCAATTACTTTTTTAAAAAATAATTACATCATTGTATAATTTTAAGAAAATAATTATGTTGTTCCCTCAAAATTTTGAAATGCGCATAGTGACAGCTTTTAGGATGTTATGGAAAACAATGTGAAGTTCTAGTTGTTTCACTGCAACACTTTAAGGTGAAAGTTTGAACTGTCTACAGCTTCGTTCAGCGTGCCCATATGGGTACGCTGGGCAGATAAGGGGTTAATGCGGTTTAAGTACATTTACAATGTTATTTTATTATCACATGAGAACAAAATACATTATTCTCAATGATCAAAAAAACTGTTCATTGCGTTTTCGTATGCGTGTATTTATTTCTCGAATAATCTTTTTCATTCCAATATTTCAAAAACAACCCTCATAGATTATTTTGAATGCACTTGTGGAAAGATTCTTATATTATTGACTCTTATCACTAAGCAAATATTTCAACGAAACAAGTTAAGGATTAATGGATTTCTCAATCACTTTATGTCAAAATAGTAATCGGTATTTGTCCGTTTACTTTGATATGCAAGTCTTGTGGGAAATATTAATTGCACTGTAACAGTATCAGAGTAATAATTATATGGAAAGTAAATCATATGGCTTCTCTCTTCATACACTTCATTTGTGAGATCAAATTTCCCGTGGTATTTTCGGAGAGTAACCTCCTTTTTATCTAGTAATAAATTCAATACATTTTACGGAGCAACAGTCATGATCGATATGAATAAATACGTCCCAGTTCTGGTAGAAACAGCAAAAACAAAATTTGTATTACGTTATTACGAATCGATCTCATACCTCATGCAAAGTAACCATATCTTACATCACTACAAAATTCAGATGGGCACACGTTCATTCCCGTGGAACTAAAATTTCATTACATTAATCCATTGAATTGAATTAATTGAATTGATGCCTTATTTTACGTGGCGAGACTCGGGCCATTGCACCCGCTCTTCCGTCTGACAACTCAAATTTCGCTACGATCCTTTCATCCTCTAGCGAAGAAAGGAGGTATTTCTTGGGCGACAAAACAGGCGATTTGAATTTAGCTCAGATGCGTCATTTAGGCTTTAGGATCTTTACATGCAAGTAAACCTACTCACATGGGACAGCCTGCTTTACTTCCCCTCCGAAGGAAGGCGTACGAAGGATTTTTCCTTAAAAATCCTCGGCTTCGATCGGGTTTGAACCGGGTATAACAGTCCGATATGCTAACAGTTACAACATCGCCGCCCCATCTCGCATTTAGATCCCATCGATTCCAATCCAGCGCACATCCCTCCCGGAATCCGGGTGAAGGTGAGGCCTGTCCGTGTCACCACGTCCCCGCTTTTGCCCCGCACGGGGACATTCAACCGGTACAGCGCCCCGGCGGCGCGGCACCCACTTCCCAAGGGGAAGCGCGCGCCCGCGCGGGCGGCGTGGGAGGGAGCGCGCCAAGAGCAGCGGGCGCTAACGAGCAGCGCGGCGCAGTCCTCCTCTGGCACCGTTTCGGCCCCGGCATCCCACCCGCCC
>BOPP01000112.1:3763173-3808004 GCA_017312745.1 Gryllus bimaculatus | reverse complement strand
CCCCGCCTGCCAGCGCACGTCAACCGCATAATGGCTTCATTACACCCGCCCGCAAATTCAGACATTAAAGGAGGAGACGTGTCAGTCCACCGCGAATGCGGGTCGTACGACGCGTATTCGTGTTATGGAGAAATGATGTGGAAAAGTTTCGGTATTTGAATGTCTGTAACAATGCTTTCCTTAGGTTTTGATTATTAAATTTCGAGGTTAAACGCAAAAGAAACTATAAAATCACGTAATTCATAAATATGTTTGTGTCAGTTCATATCGATGTTTACTGCAGCAATAGATAATAGGTAACAGTTTTTGTTACTATTCTGATATCTTAACTTCACTGCTTGAGTGGCATCTACTGAGGCTAATTCTTTGCGTGATCAGTTGGTTATTGAATGCAATATATTTGAAGGGCTTGGAGAAGTAATAAGATAAGCAACCACAGCTACAACAACCCTCCATTTTTCGTAAATGTTAATACTTTTATTTTGCTGGACGTGTGACTTATGTTACTTTGCATGTCTTCATACTTATGGGCTAGGGCACAAAGGCAAGACATACTTTCTCCAAATTCGATATATTCACAAATCTATGTATACTAAAGAGTCAGAGATCCAAAAAATGAACAAAGAAAGATGCAGTGTGGAAAAGAAAATGCATATAGAAGCATATGAAACAAGCTACTTTCTATGTGTCATTTAAAAACTGCCAAAAAAGATGCGGTAAACGTGTTGAGTACCTTTATACAGGATTTTGAGCTGAAAATTTGACGAAATTTAAAAAATATATCCCAAAATATACAATTCATACAATTTCCTTACGTTTTCTTTACTTTTTTCCCCCTCATGGCTATGCAATATTGTCACACCGTCTCCAAAGTTCCTTAATCCTTTCGAGAAAAGCTCTCTATAACACAATCGTGAAACATCTTCAGAGCATTCTCAAATATATTAAACATTTATCTAAGCTTTGTGACCATTTTAAAGCGGAGCTTAGTGACCGCAGAAATGAAACAAAACTCCCCCATCAAACTCCCCAAACGCGAGAGCTCTCTCCAAAATGCACATTCGTAAGCTCCTTTGGCTCGAGGTCGTACGTGCTTGTGTTTGCAGTGAACACGCACATTTCCTTGTACTTCCCTTTCTCTGACTTGCCGTACTCTGCGGGTGCATATTGAGTTATTGTAGAGCTTTTCCCTAAAATGAATTTACAATGATTACCTGCCATAATGCTAACATACCAGTTTTCCTAGTCCCTTATGTGTTGCATTCAACAAATTTGTGTCAGGCAAGAAATTCTTTCTATTTATTTTCTCACATCAAAGCAATGACGAATTTTCATGAAAAACATATTTTACAGTAATCAATAGAGTATAGATGAATCTATAAATGTAAATCGATTTTTTTTAAAACAATTATACAGTCTTTTTTACATTTCGAATAAAAATCTTCGACTTATATTTCTCATGCTTTGACCCATATAATTTATTGTACACATTTTAAATAAAAGAACAACATAATAGAGATTACAATCGATGTACAATTTCTCCTTTAACGTCTCTGTAAATCAGAACTTATCAATCCGACACTATTCTTTCATTCTTTTTCTAATCGAAAACAAGCCTTTCACCGCAGTTCCTCACAGATCTGGAAAAAATGAGCGCCAATTCGCATACAAGAACAAGGAAGATGAAATAATAAGCATAACCCAAAGCAGCTATTCACCACGACTTCCGTAACCCACTTTCTTCGGCTTTTGTTCCTCCTGCATCGCACGCACGGTGGTCAATGAAGGTGCATCGCTTGAGCGCGTTTTCATGCTCCTTTGCGAACTTGACCACAGCGCCCGGGATTCTAGAGCATGAAATATCGTACGCGCGGAATAGCTGCGGCCCTTAGATAATTAAACCGTTACAACCTGAAGGAAATGTCTCTGAGAATTCTTCACACCGCTAATTCAGCAACGAGTTCTAATTAAGTCTCGTACTCGCAACTCGGTAACTGTGACGGCAGCATAGTCACGTAGTTCTCATTGTAATGTTATTGTTGTTGTGATCTCTCAAAGTACACCAACATTGCCTTGTAATACTTAAGAGAAAGAAAAGTCGTGATTTATGAGTGGAAATATTTAAAGAAAACTAATTTAATTGCTATGAAAAGAAGTCGGTTAAGATTAAAACATCTACAAAGCGTTTGAGTGAAAATAAATTATTATATAATTCACAATATTATTTACGTTTCGAAAAATACCTTCTTGTTGGCGAGGGGAAACTAACTTCGTCATTAATTTTCGTACATTCATGTCAAATTTTCGGCATACCACACATTTATTCTATCTTAAATTAAAATTAATTCTCACGATTGCCCTTTTTGAGTCTTTTTAATTGGGATTCCAAAACAATTAGCTCCAAAACTCCAGTAGCGGTAATCTTTTGACATTTAAAATTAACACAGAAGTGATAAACCAGCTATGAATAAATGAAATTCGTCATTTGAGAACATAAAATCATGTATGAATTATCGCAAAAAAAGTTGAATATTTATATGAAAATCCATTTTTAATTTGTATTGATAAAATAGACAGCATTAGGATAACAGAAGCAAACATTCAACTTCTATCCCGTATAACCTTCATAGAATGCGCTGGGGATGGTCGTAGTACAGTGTCACGCAACACAGTAACTGCTCAAGTGCCTCGCTTCACTCCCCAGCCCCCACGTAAGCCCCCTTGAGCGAAGCACCGCGGCCGCAAACACGCGACGCGCGAATGTAGGCGAGCGCGCCCGCCCGCGCCGTTCCTCCGAAACAGAGATCCGCCGTGCGCGATACAGTCGCCGAGTGTCCAGTGTCCGGCGTCCCGGCGCGGTCCCGTTCGCGGGAACGCAGCGTTGCACGCCGCGGCACTTTTCTCCCCGCGACCCCCGCTCGCACACGCAGCACCACGCCGCGTCATCGCGCTTCCCCGCTCGCGTGCGCGCCATTCTCGCGACCGCTCAAGCGACAGTTACTCCGGCCGCCGCCGCCGCCGCCACCGCCGATGTCGCTGTAAAAACGCCCGGCCGGTCGCGCGCGCGCGCGAGTAGCAGCCGCTGCAGCGACTACCTCGGCTGTCGCCACGCTCTTGCAACTGCTGTTGCCGTAGCTGTTGCCGCCTCAGTTGTCACCACTTTCTTGCTACTGCCCTTGCCACCTCAGGTGTCCCCACATATTTGCAACTGCTGTTGCCGTAGCTGTTGCCGCCGCAGTTGTCACCAGTTTCTTGCTACTGCCCTTACCGTAGTTGTTGCCTCATATTTGCAACTACTGCTATTGCCATAAGTGCTACCACAGTTGTCATCACACACTTGCGGCTGCTATTGCCGTAGCTGCTATTACAGTTGTCATTACATTCTTGCAAAGGATATTACCGTAGCTGCAGCCTCAATTGTCACCACACTCTTGTAACTAACTGCTATTGCCTTAACTCCTACCACAGTTGCACATTCACGCCTTGCAACTGCGATTGCCGTAGCTGCTACATCAGTTGTTACCACGATTTTGCAATTATATATTACCGTAATTGCTGTTTCAGTTGTCACCACACTCTTCTAATTGCAATGACGTAGCCGTTGCCCCAGATGTCACCACCCTCTAGCAACTAACTGCTATAGCCGTCGCTGCTGTTTGACTTGTCACTACACTCTTGCGTAGCAACTACTACTGCAGTAGCTGCTACCTCAGTTGCCACCACAATCTTACTTACTGCTGTTGTAACTACGGGCTACTCTTTAGCTGTCATTAGCATTCTCTTTATTTTTGAAATTATTATTGATATTACTAAGGTCATTGTTAGTCTAATGTTATTGCTGACACAAGAACTGTCATTATTGCTGACATTACAGCAGTCATAAATATTGCCGCTGCAATTGTGCGCGCTTAAGTTCTATCATTTCTGTTGCAATGACTAGTCTTCTTAGTGTTGTCAGCTTTCTACTAACTCTATCTTCGTACTTCCACATCTCCTCCCTTAATCGCTACTGTCTTTGTATTGTGTCTGTTGCCAGACTCTTTTGCTTCAGTCGCGTCGCGTCGCATCGCATCGCATCGCATCGCATCGCATCGCATCGCGTTATATCACGTCGCATCGCGTTGCATCGCGTTGCATCGCGTTGCATCGCATTGCATCGCATTGCATCGCGTTGTATCACGTCGCATCGCGTTGTATCACGTTGAATCACGTCGCGTCGTGTTGCATTACATTGTGTAGTGTAGCGTTGCACCGCGTCCCGTCCCGCGCGGGACGGGAAGAGGAAAGCGGCGGAGACCAGGGCGGCGAGGGACTCGCGACGGCGTGCGAGTCGCCAGAGATACGGTCGCTCGCCTGACCCACTTCTGCGGCGTTGTTTTGGGCCGGCGGATGAGGTGCTGCTGTGGGAATGCACAAGCACTGAGGTCCCTCGCCGTCCTTAATGAGAGCAAGTGGGGCTGGGTGGTATGTGACCCGTCAAGACACGGGTTTACCAGTAAATGGAGAGCGTTTAAGTTTTGCAGCTATACCGAATCTTCTGCACCCTAATTCCAATTAGTTTCTCGCGAGAAATTTGCGTTTTGAAGTGAATATAGATTAGACAGAAGAAGATCGACAATCTTACGTATAATGTGCATTCAACGTCTGTAATTAACAATTATCGAAGGCGAAAATGTTACTTTAGTCTACGACGATGTGATGATGCTCAATTTCCACACTCATATTGATAACATAAAAGAATTCATTGTATCTCCAGTGATCCAATAGATTTACTATTACTCCACTAGTTACATTTCTATAAACATGACGTACAAACACTCCAAAGACAAAATAAATTCGTGATTTGAATCCAACGAGTAGCATTAATACCTCAACGAGTAGCATTAATATCAAAATGCATGTGAAGTAATTGTATAAATAAAGATTAAAAAGAAAATAATGCTAGACGTGTAGCTTGATTCCTGATGTAAATAAAATTTTTAATTATGATATTACCCTTTTGATGTAATAACATAATTATTATATCTAGAATTATTTCATAAGTATTTCTGATACTAGTAATTGCGTAACAATTGTATTAACGGAGACTCTATTCTAAAACGTTATGACTTTAATTTTCTTTCCACATGTAATGCAGTGAATTACATTTTTGCAGTACACTACATTTTTAGTGACACATCTTGTACAGTAACGATGTTATGAAAGGCCTCACTTTTATGCAATGAACATGAAATTTCATGATGCTATTGATCTCCCAATTGGAGCACAAAGTTGAGCTCCCTCTTTCCGCACCCTCCCGCCGCAGTCGAAGCTGCCGGTTGCAGCAGTGGGCTCCGCGCGTGCGGCGGCTGCTTCCCAGCCTCAGATCAGCGAGCGATACCCGCCTGGGCGATCCGCTACCCGAGCGCGCGGGCCAGCAGGCAGGGCGCAGCCTCGCCGAGAGCGCGTTTTGCTTTCGGGGCCGCGCCGCTGAGAACGCCCGCGCCCACGCCTTTGCACGCGCGCATAGCGATCGACCGCTCGCCCTCACGCGACGCGCACGCCCGCCCGTACTCCCGCGCAGCTCCTCGGCAGTGAGAGCTCCGCGCTGCGACGGTTGAGTAGACGCTGTTCTCGGCCAAGTGCTCGGGGGAGACGGAGAGGCCGGTACATCGGCCCGCGAATTCCCGCGTTTCTGGAAATGTCTTTCCTTGGCCACTGTTAAGTATATCGTGACAGTCCCGCAAACGTGCCCGCAATCGTTGGTATTTCCCAATAAATTCAGCTGCCACTTATCCTACATCGCTCACCGTTAGCGTCTCTCTCGAGGTAATTTTAAATAAGAACACAAAGTGCCAACCCAAAGAAAATGTATTGTTTGAAAGTTCTTGTTTACAAATCGATCGGCAAACTATTACCTGCTCCGCTTCTGCGGATATCGTGTTCCGTATTACAGAATCATGGATTACGTTTATCAATAACATTCCCCGAAGTTTCGTCAATCTTCTAATCGAATTACGCTACTTTTTGGGGTATTTAAACCAGAATAGTATGACTAATATGATAATTATTGGGTAATAGAAATTGGACACAAGGGGTACGTCTTAAACATTTCTAAGGCCCGGGGCAGGACTCGTGCTTCCCAAGCCGATTCATTATATCCGCCTCCCTGTGCAATTTTTCCTCACCCGGCGACTCAAAGCACTCTTCGCTGCCAGGGCTCGGCGTCGTCCGCCGCCGCCGCTCCTGTTCCGCGGCTCTCGCGCGGCCGCCGCCGCCGCTGCCGGCCTTATCCGCAGCGGCACCGTTGATTCGCACGGAAACCGGCCGCGACCGCCACACACTCGCTCCAGACGCCCCTCTCCCCTCGCGCTCCGTCGAGACTTCCCGCGCGGGCGAAAATAACAGGAAACGACCCATTCATGGGGCAACACGGGACTAAGGAAGAATAAGCTAAACTTGTTTAGGGCCCCTCTGCTGGATAAGGACATCTAAAATTGTTTGTGACATTTATATTAACAATCTACTAAATGTATGGATGTAATATAAATGCTTAAATATCTTAATATTAAATTACAAAGATTATGTATGTTTTTATATTACTTTTACATACAAATGTTAAGTACTTCAATACTATTAGAGAGTCCCATAGTGTGACCAAAAGTAGAAGCAGTTTAAAATACTCGTATTAATCCAACTTTGGAAGAGCCTTAGCGGCAAGTACGTTAGCTTTTCACATTAGTTACTTTTGTGTTCGAATCTCGGTCGATTCGTATAGATTTTGCGCAGTAAAAAGAAGGTTCGCAGTAGTTTGTCACAGCGCTCTCTCATTTCCCCAATGTCTTTTACCATTGCTACATCACTCTTTATATCATTAATTCAGCTATTCGCCAATCATCTCCGCTCATGACGTAACGTTAAATGGAACTGGCATCATAATAAAGCTTAGGTTCTGTTTACGTCACAGTAATTCTGTTTACGAGATTTGATACAATACGAGATTTGTCACAATAACACTAATTAATATTTTTAAGGCAAATGTTTTCGAAAAACAAGAGGATGTCCCAAAAATATGAAAAAGGCTAAAAAGAAAACTTAGATACACTACCATCAAAAAATTAAAGAGCAACAAAACAACGCTACATGAACAAAAGAGAACCTCTTTAGATTTGTAGGTGTTGGGCGGACGAAATATCAACATAAAGTAATTATTTTTTATTACGATCGTTGTTCAAATGTTATAATGATAGTGATATATGTGACGAGAAAACACTCAACTTTCGGAATGGGGAAAAATATTAAAGTTATGACTGTGACTTTGTTGCTCGTGGGATATGCTACAGTTCCTATCTTTCCACTAAATCGCATGAATAAAGTATTGTATTACAATGTTCAGAAAGGAAGTTCAAATAATAATATACGTGTGTCTGGTAGCATCCTATGAGAATTTAATCTCAATTTTTATTGCCATTAGAGTTTGGCTATCTAAGTGGATAATTTTCTTATAATGTAGGCTCAGGCAGAAAATGATAGTTTAATTCGACGTGTAGTCACAGATATCGTTAAAGTAAACTCCTCAATCTATTCTCAAGCTTTAAAACTCACTGGATAAGTAATTTAAAAACAGTTTAATATAACTTATAAAACTATTTTAATAAAACTTATATAAAACTTTTTTAATATAATTGACATGTATTCATTATTTGCAATGCATATTATTGTCGATTTTACTCATAACAGTTCGCATCTTAATACAACATACGTTGTCATTTTTTTCTTTTGAATTTCATTAATAGCCGGAAATGGACAAATACTCAGTGCGAGAAGAAGTTCGCATTTGCTTGGAAAATACATTGCATTTCCTATAAAAGAGATGTTTATACAGTTTAAACTTGAATTGGTGAACATATTATTAGTTAACGTATAATAAGCAATTTCCATTTAGCTTCACACAACGAATTTGATATCATAAAAACGAATGTCCACTCATCAGGATTGCTTTCGAAAGCACGTATAAATACGGCATATCCGAGACGAATAAACCAGTAACTCTAAAGAAATTTTATCACTATCCAGCCTTGTTTCTCTATGACTATCTATGTAATTTCATTTCGGTATCAATTTACAGCCATTTCCCCTTTTTGTGGCTCACTGTGCATGATTAGAGGATTGATAGCGCATAGCCACCCGACGTGCTTTTGTGCTTGGCGGGCTGCATCACAAACGCTGCCAGGCGTACTGAGTACAAGACTGGCTTTAATGAACAATTTACTGTAGCGTTTTCGTTACCACTGTTTCGTAAGTGCGAATATATGAATTTTAATTTTTCATCAGAATATCTGCAATACATTTGCTTGATGCGAAAAGGACAATGAGCCGTTCAATGCTTGTGTTAAAATTTGGGCTCTTCAGAATAAATATTATTCTTAAATAGCAGAATTCCTCGACCACGGCGAGAAGTAACTTAAATCTTCATGAGCTGATAACCTATTTCAGTTGGTTGGTCAAAGCCTTAAATTCTTGAATCAGAAATTGATTATTTATGAGGAGATTGTTCTTATTTAATCTTTAAATTTATATCTTGATCATTATAATTAGATAAGTTTAGTTGTTTTGTTGAATATGAGTATTAATTTCATTATTTTTGACATAATTGCACATAACAAAGTTTGCAACATTTGAAAGTATGTGAAAATGCAAATATTTTTGTAACACGATCCTTTTTAACGGAGAAAATATTTTGAATTAGCCCAGAAATAGAGAAAACTTAGTTTAAGGAAAGAGTTCCAGTTATACTTATTCAAATGTACAGTGTACAAAACTCTTATTTTATCATTTACCAACAATGATAAACAAACGAGGATATATATATTGAACTAAAGATATTATTTTAAGGTATGAAACTTATCCGAAGAAAACCCCAAAACATCATTCAAAAGTTTCGAGACAAAATGTTCATTATTTACACAATGAAAAATAGTATTGAATTCAAGTTATATGTTTCAGTTCACGTTGCGCTGTCAGTATGAAAAAACATAAAAAACATAAATAAGTGTTCATTGGCAAAACATAAGTACCAACTAATATAGAATGAAGAGAGATTATTTCAATATGTGAAATTTTGAAATCGTATTACTTGGCCTTAGAACGCCTTCCCCAACCCTTAAGCGTTTTCCCCGTTGCCACGACAAGGTTCTCGCAGACACAATCGAAGCAAAAGTTGTTGCAAGGGTGACAATATTCTATCTTAATTCTGCTAGAAGCAGCTAAATCACTCGTGCTTGAAGCAGACGGAAAATAGCAACTGTCAAAAATCACTAGGTGGAGAGCTGACTGACTAACTTCAAATTGAAATCAATTTACTAGAAACGACTGAAACGTTCTATTTGAAATGAAACTACCTTCTCATTTCGAAGGATCGACCGCCAAAGATGGCTCAGGGCATCAACTGATCTCTCTGCAGGGCCTCTGACCGGGAGGACCTAGGGTTCGAATCCCGATCTTGGCAGGATTTTCGACACCACCTACATAGCTCACATATCTGCATAGTACACTCACCTGCACTTCACTACCACACGTGCCAGGAGACAAGTCGGGAGCTTAGAGCTTGTCCCGGCTGGGGCGGTGCCCCGCTGATGGGAGATATCTGGTTGTGGAAACTCCTGCCAACCGACGCAGATCGGTTCGGGATATCGCCATCAGTGGGCGATATCCACCGATCACCACCACCATCTGCGATAAAAAACAACCCATACACTTACATAACTGATGACAGCAGTTGACGCGTTAGGAATCACTAATCAATTAACCGAATGATCGTTTCGGCAAGCTGCTTTTGAGTTGAGGACCACTGCGTGGGAGCAAATTGGCCTGGCGCTGCACTGCGCTGCCGAGCGGTTAGAAGGCGAACAGATCCCGAGGCAGGGGGATGGGAGCCATTGATTTGCGCTTTGAGATTCCTGCGTGATTCATTGGCTGAATACTGATATCTCCAAGCAGCTTCCCAGTCTCGAAATCCTGTCGCGTTTCGCCGCTGGGGCTTTGGTAACTTTATTGCGCGAGCCTATCATTGTACGATCCTGCTTCTCTGTTCTTTTTATCTGCTTCACAGCCACCTCCCCGTTTCCCCAGGGTTTAAAAGAAGAAAATTAACTGTGTATCACATTAGTCATGTGGAAGTATATACTAGAACGAACAATAAAAAGACTTCAATACTCTTCTTCGTAATCTTTTGAAAAGACATTGATCACTTATTACTCTATAGCTACTCGACACAGTTCTCCGCAAATATTTAACTTTAGATTGTGATAAATATCACAAACGTTTTGGAGCGGTACTGTCAGAATAATCCGAATTGCACTATATAATCGTCTATTACACCACAAATGAATTAATTATGTGTACAGTATGAACTAATTATGTCTACAATACAAAATGGAAGTCATTTTGTACACATTCCTGCTCCTTGCTTCCCATTTTCCTTCGCCTCCTCCTCCTCCATCGCACTCCCTCTCTTCACCACGCCCGACTCCGCTTCAACCTGTGTCTGCCCCTCCCGTCCCGTCCCGTTTCCCCCACTCCGACCCGTCTTGTCCCGGTCCGCCCTGACCACGCCTCGCCTCGCCCCGGCCCGGCCCGGCCCCGCCCTATACATGGAGCAAATACACTATTTGAATTATGTACGAGTATGTATAGAAACTGAAAGAAAACCGCTGTTCAGCTCTGACGAAAGTAATTTTCCTGAAATGAAAATTGCAACTCCAACAGCCGGGCATAGGTAAATACAGTTGTAAACCCCTCCCATTCTGTGTTCACGGCTTCATCATCATGGTTCCGTCTGCCCTGTGTTTGTCGCCGGCCCAGGGCGTCGTCAGCGGAGGCGCGACCTCGTTATTGGCACTCCCGCGCCCGCATCGCCCCCCCCCCCACCCCGCCCCGCCCATTGCGTCAGGACGCGGAAGCGACGATGGTGCAAGCACCCCTTCGCTCCCCCATGCGATCGCGGCGCGGCGCTGTGCTGTGCTATGCACGGCGGCTTTCCACTGGCAGGGGAGGCGGGGGAAATTACTCGTACTTCAAGTGGCGATGCGACTGCGAAAGGGTTTTCACGCCAGGCGACGCTGACGTGATGGGGGCTATTCTCGATAACTGTTTCACTTTCCCTTCGTGCGAAATGACGTCATGCAGCGTGTTAAAGACAAATGTGCTCAAAGCATAACGAGAAATTTAAGTGATGCGGGGTGTCATTTGATTTTACTATGATACTCTCACTTGTCACTATATAATGAATTCACTTCTTTATTAGTAGTCATAGCCAAATGTAATTAATGTTTTGAAAATGACAGAAAATTTCTTAACGAAATTGTGATATAAATTTAAAATGATAATTTGACGTTTCGTGAAATAACGAATATTCGTTTTTACTAATCGGAACTTTTTACAAAATACACAATAGAAGCATATTCAATTTCTAGTATTTCATTTACAAAACATGTCACGAATTGTATAATTTGAGTCGTTTAGTTTACGCATGAAATTATATTCCTACAAGATTATGTCGCTTTTTCTTTTTTGAAGAAAGTATAAAACAAGGACCAAAAAATTCCAAAAACCGCACTTTCGCCGCTAATATATTATTCAAGCGGCGCCCCGGGAGCCAACGGTACACTCAGCGCTTTTCGCTCTCGCCCGTGTCGGCGCGCGGCGCTCGCAGGCCCCGGGCGGTTTATAGCCTCGGCATTCCGGCAAACGCTCATCCCTCTCAACGTGACTCACTACATTGCAAAACCTTCGGCGAGTTGAATGTTAGCAGCAAAGTAATCGGTTTCATTGATCCCATTCCGCCACATTACAAATCATAAAATCTCTAACATACACAGGCTAACATGGCATCGTAGACCTTCACGGCCCGAGTCAATATAAGAGAAAATGTACGGGCTGGTAGTCGCCAACCAGCGCCGCGGCCCCGCACACTGCCGCCACTGAGGATGTCCACCGCAGACGCGGACGTTTGGCCCTTCAATGCCAACTGGACCACGGCCTACCAGTATAATGCTCTGGTCTTTCACAACCTCCGACCCACGTTAAGAAAGTTTTACTCCCAAGAACGAGTGCGTGCAGCATGGGGAGTGGGCTGCTCTACACCGCTTTTCTCTAAATAAATGATCACTCGTAAGGTCGGATTCGAATGGCTGATGCTACGAAGAGTCAATGCCGCCAAATTAGAATACTTCGAAATGAGGCACACCAACGGCAATACAACTATTAAAGAAACAAAACTGTTTGCAGCACTCACAGCTGCAACGCACTTGCTCGGAGGGTCAAGTTTCACAAATCATACAAATACAATGCTAAGTTCGGTGAAAGTTGTAGAGCTATCACCTTACAAACCAACGACCATATTGAAAACATCGATGGATTCTTTTAGAATTCGTCTGTACGAAGTCAATTCCAGGAATAATTCCTTGCCATTTATTTCTGCCCATAACTTTTGATTTTTCTCCATTTACTATGGCAATCCCACAAACGGAAAAAAGTAATGCGAGTTCAAAGGATATTTCAAATGATGAAGCTGGATGTGTAATGCAAGTAATCCAACATCCAAGCAATTAAAAGATGAACAATAGAAAATTTGTTGGTAGTAAGATTTGTATTCAATCTATCTGTATAAAGGTAAAAAACAATTAAATTGTTATGTTCTTTCTTCGCGTAAATTAGCTTGTTTAATAGATTAAAGTCCTTGTAGTTCACTTACTTTACATCAACTGTACAAAACTGTACTTTGTACTTACTGTACAAAAATCCTTATCAATTATATCAAAGGCAAGAAATAAGTTCTCATTAAGAAGTCACTCCTCCGAAACCATCAGAAATATGCAACGACTTCGTCAAGGTCACGGCCCCACAAACATAAATTGCATAGAACTCAGTATTTACTTTGCTGACTTCGAGGAGCTGAATGAATCACACCTGCACGCGTTGGAAACATTCTTTCGGGGTAGTTCACAGTTTCCTGTTAACATTTAAAAGTCCATTAAAATTTTGATGTTTTGAATAGAATAAAACTAACTTCAAATAGAAAATATATCTTCAAATAGTAATACTAAAATGCATTTCTTTGCTGTGTTTCTGCCTCGACCACTCCATGTTATATAACTATTTGAAAAAGAATTTTATCGATACTTTAAGACAATTACATTGTTGAATTGTTCGCCTTCTCGACTATCCGAGGCCTGCTCTTGGAACTTGCCCGGAAAATGCTTCGTCGTCCCAACAACCATTTCGTATTAACCCAGGCATTGGTAAACATGCTTCCACGCCGTTATTACATTTTGTTGGAAACTAGACTCGGCATTGATATAGAAACTGCCCTTCTGTAGAAGTAGGAGATCTGGGCTGTCCGCGTGACGCCGCGTCGAAGGCTGAGTTGCCGACGTTTCGGCCATCCTGTCGTGGTCTTCCTCAGGGCTGGTATACCCCCCATACCAGCCCTGAGGAAGACCACGACAGGATGGCCGAAACGTCGGCAACTCAGCCTTCGACGCGGCGTCACCCGAACAGCCCAGATCACCCACATGACTCTGGCCGCGGAAGCCTACGACTTCATTTTCTGCAGAAGTAGTTAACATGTCTCCTCATTTTCCTCCACGACACGCTCACTGTGGCGCAGAGCGCTACCGCCGACGGTAACACGTACAATCGCGCACGCGTCGCGTTCTCCGGGGGCGGTAACGGGCCGCGCGTTGCCACGGCGGCGGCGGCGGAACCGGTCATGGCCGCGGGCGGGGAAGCCGCGCCCGCGCCCGTGCCCGTGCCCTCCGCCACCGCCGTCCAGCCGGCCCGACGGACGGACGGCAGAACTCACGACCCGGTGAAGGGAAATGCTGTAGCCGGCGCGAGCCACGCTAGTGCGGGGAAAAAATCGGACCATGAACATCGACGATTATTATTTGTGTGCACGTTCATGTAAGGTGCCGCCGGTGAGGTCGGTTAACTGCGGATCCTAAATGTCGCTAGCGAATGGGAATGCGTCTAGTTCCCTAACAGAAATTACGCACATTGTATTTCAGTTGCAGAGGAATTTTGAATTTGTTTTCATGCGCAAATTTATATTACTAAATACTATATATATTAGTGAGGTCGGCTAAGTTCGGATCCTAAGTTCGTAATATTAGCAAATTGGGATGTGTCTAGTCTGCTATTAGAAATGTTTCACACTGCATTTCAGTTGCGGTGGTTGTTTTCATGCACAAATTGATCTTAATAAATAACTTGCATATCATTCGGTCGTAATCGCTGAGCATTGAGGTATGTATTGGTTTTCTATTGGGGCTATTTTCCTATTCCAAGAAAAAAGTCCCCCCCCCCCTCATTAGATTGCAGAACATCAATAATATTGAAATTCACGTCTATTTCAAAACAAAAAGGATGTAAACTGTCGGAATTTGAGTTTTCTAAAGGTGACCCTTTACCAAGTATAACTAATACATTTCAAAATGTACCTGAACAAATGAAGATATTTTACAGAGACCTGAGCGAAAGTTTTTAAATTACACATTTTCATTTTTTACATCACACACAACATTAATGATAACCCTCATAAACTATAATTGGAATTAAAACATATGTTTGAAGCAATTTTACAATAAATATTCTGATAATTATCATGAATATTTTATAACTCATTCTCTTAAAATTTTGTGATTATAGTAATATCTTCATTTGAATAGTCACTCCCCAGTACTTTCCTAAATGAATTGCGATGTATTCACATACAGTATTAAATACTTTATATCAAAGACATTCGAAAACATTGTCTGCGAAATGAAATAAAGTACACTGACTAATAGAGCGACAGTTGTGGCAAGATTAATGAAAGGCGTCTTAAACAATATCTCGTAGAAAATACTTTAAAACCGGCAAAATTATTTTTAAATTCTGAATTATTACACTGATTCATTTCACTGATACTGCACCATTCCGCAGTAATGATCAGTCATTAAAATGGATGTGTTTTTTTTTTGTTTACAAACGGTTATAACCTCAATCTTCGGAAATATTTCCAAAGGCCAACGCAGAAAAATGAATCAGCAACAGTTGCTTTAGTTAACTATAAAGATGATTATGATCGGTTAATGACACTGGAAAGTAAATATATAAGTAAATATATCACCTGTTACATTGAAAATGTTTCTCCGCAACACTTGTTTTCTAAACACTTTAATAACAACAGCTCCGAACCGCAGCACGTTTTGAATGCAACTGAATGAAACGAGAAAAAATGCTCCACGGAATAGATATCAGTTTCTGTAATGCGATAGCAAAGAGAAGGTAAATAGGTTGCGCCATCTTGTGAGGTATGTCCAAGGTTCGAGAACTGACAGAGCTGACCAGGATTCAATATCTGAATCGTATTAAAAGAAATCAAAAAGCGAACTATTTTCGCTTCTCCGTTCGTGTGTTTGAAATTTCTTTGATCCTGTTGTAGGATAACTACAGAAATATCAACTATCAGTGGGTTCATTAAAACCTACGTATTACTGACAGAATGAAAATCCCATTCTCAAGTACTTTAGCAAGGAAATTAGAAGTTTAAAATATGATTGTCGTAGAACTAATGTCATATATTTATTACACTGAGATAGACTAGTGAGGAAGAAAAAACAGCACTTGTTAAAACTATCCAAATTTTTATGAGTACATTGCACAGGTGTTAAGCAATTCTACGGAAAATAATTTTATTAAATCATTATTATTTGTTCACAGCTAGAACATGTAAGGGACGCGTACGGACGAAATAAATAGATTCCGATTGTGAAAATGGAGAAGTACACACATTTCAGTACAATCACAGACATTCTAATAACACAATTTTCGTAAGATGACGATCACTACTGTCAATATTTACATATTACCAATGGTTTATTCTCCTTCACAGATGTTTCCAGAGTACATAAAAAGCAGGTTATGGAAATAGGTCGATAAACAATCGCCGCTTGTAGAGTGGATCCCTGAGGGTCTAGACCTATATTCGACCGCGCTGCTTCTTACAACCTCCTTTGTTCCTAATATAGCGTTAGCGCCCGTGGGGCGGGCGGGCGGAGCGCTCGCATCGACGTCCACGCACGTAACGCAATTATCGCACAAAGCGCACAGCGCCCGCGGGGAGGGGGCGGGCGCCGACAGTGGGCCCCGCGTACACAACAAAATCAAGTTATCAGAATCACAAAATAAATAACAACAATAATTAATCATTTTGAAAGATAAATTTAAGATTGAATTAAAAAGAGTTCGAAACTGAAAAGTTAAGAACATTTTTAAAATGTAATAAATTATCAATGGGCAAAATCTTTTGTCTCAAAATGTATATATTCGGAGATAGAGAGCATTAATGATTGTTTAATCGAAATGGAGGTGCTGTTTTAAAGTGATAAGTTCGTGTAATTTTCAACCATTCAAATGTAGCTTTTGAGGTTTATTACTCTTTGACGAATCTTTAACCTTTCAGAGCGAGAGCCCTTTACCGCGCCTCATCCTGCTGATGCGGAATGATTTCGCGCACGGCTGTGCAGTGATGCACATTGTTCATAATAAACTTCTAGCAATACTACCTTATTACTTCCTAACGTATTGCGTGAATGTTTTCAATAATAGCTTCATTTTGTCACAGCACATAAAACTATATACAATTCTGGCACAAGGATAAGGAAGAGCATAAGAATCAAGAGTACTTAATAAAATTTAAGGACTTCACAAAACAGGACACAGCAAAATAGGATGAAACCATTTGTAGCTTAATTTTTTTTGGAAAAGGGAAGTTTTGATACATATTATATATTAGCATTCCCCGACAAATATAAACATTGAAATAAATCGTAAACATTAGGAACGATTAATGAAATATTTAATTGCATATTTGTGTCACAGAATACTTGGCATAGAACTCTATATAATGACAGAAAATTTGTCACAGAAGTCCATAACGTGACACAGAATACTGGTCACAGAATTCTATATTGCGATGTCCACTTCCACGCTGGTCGAAAGCGGCGTGAACTGCGCCGTGCGAGCGCGTGATATGGCGAGGCCCACTGCGCGGCGATCCGCTACGCCCCCCCCCCGTCCCAGGACGTCGTTAACCGAAATAAAGGCCGCTCAGGGCTGCGCCGCCTGTGTCGAGTGGCGCGGGCGCGACGCCGCGGGCACTTTCGACCACGGGCACGGAGGTGGAGGCGGAGGCGGAGGTGAAGGCGGAGGTGGAGGTGGAGGCGGAGGCGGAGGTGAAGGCGGAGGTGGAGGTGGAGGCAGACGTGAATGTGGAAGTAGCGGTGGGAGCGTACGGAGGAGGAGGAAGAGAGGGTGGAGGTGGAGGAGAATATGGAAGTCGTGTAGATGAAGTGGAGGAAGAGGAGGTGTATTTGGAAGTAGGTGGGGGAGGTGAAGGTGGAGAGGAGGCACGAGGGCGCGGCCGATGCGATCGGGTTAACGGGAGCGACTGCCCGCCGCGCCGCATCCTGCGCTTACGCAACGCCACGCGAGGAACAGGTGGAGGAGGGGGAGAGGTGATGACGGCAGAGGCAGAGTCGAGAGTGGTGGTTGCGTGTTTTTAAGGAATGAATTAGGTTTGCAACTTAAGTGAAGAAATAGCAATTAATTAAATCAATTAATGAAAATAATGTATTAATTTAAACGCAAACAATGCGCGAATTATTTATTTTTAATTAATAATATGAAATACAGACAGCAGACAAATTTCGTAAGTGTAAAAAATATGCTCTTCAAACAAGTTTAATCAATATTACCATATTTTAATTGAGATTAACTTTCAAATAACCATGAAGTAAAACCAATAAAAATAAGTGTCCCGAACTCTTGAAAATGCGAACAATGAAATGTATTGTAACAATATTTTAAGATTTGGATAAAAATGTTAAGTTCTTTATCACATATTTCTCTGCGCACGTACACGATAAGATAATTTCCGAATAACTACGGAATTGGGAATAGTATCCCAAAAAAGAATTAGCCACAAAGTAGAAAAACTTGTGGCACGTTGTAAGTGCATCTCTGCACAATTATGTAAAGAATTGCTGTACATTTTGTCTTAATCTTCATCTCTGACGTATGGTTGGCGTTTGAGGCTATTCGACCGTGCAAACACCGTTTGCGATGCGCGAAGCATTCATGACTAAACGGGATTCTCCAACGAATTCCCAAACAGTTTAGCACAGTTTGAGGAGAATCTGCGTTGCTGCGATTCATTCTTTCGCGGGACGGTTGTGCCCGCGCTCCGCTATGCGATGACGCTTCAAATGGCGCTTTGTTGCATCGAAACGTATCCGTCAAAAGAATACGTCGTGATGTGTCATTCGCCGTCCTAAACAGATTCTAGCGGCAAGCGCTCTGCGCAAGGCTGTGGTATCAAATCCGGCGAAAGGAATGGATGTTTTCACCTTGTGATTGTGGCGAGGTATGTGAAGGGAAACCACATTTAACAGTAGTCGATGCGAGCATGTTCTTGGGTATTCTTCTGTTGTTTGGGTGTAAAATAAAGAAAGAAATCTGGCCATACTCTCAAAAGTGTTTTAACCGATTAGGTACCATCGATAGAGAAAATTGAAATTGCATCCACCTCTGCAACATATTGCATTAATTGACGATGCGAGTCAAATATCAGTTTTCTTAGTACAACATTCCAGTAAAGATAAGTTATGGGGAAAAAATAAGATTTTGTCCTATGCGCATTTACACCGGAAGAAGTCCGTATATTAAAAGTGCTGTCTAAGGCATCTACCTCAATCAAAGAGGATTGATCAGCTCATTACGAAGGCTGCCAAAGAACTGGAATAGATAGGATATCGTGAAGGTCTATAGTTTGTGATGGAGATGCGGGTGCGGCGTCTACCTAAGATGTTTTGGAACAAGATCAATCAGCGAGCTTCTTATTTCTAGAATAATTGTTATCGAAAACTAAGCTTCGATCAATATAACAACTTTGCTGGCCTTCCGCTACCGTCTGAATTCGAACCTAGATTCTTTTAAATGTCTGAATGAACTAGCCGAAAGCACACGGAACAATGACTTGTCCCACAGCAATCGCTCTAACGTGTTTCGAACAGCCACGCAATATTTTTTATGCGCGTACTGTTTCTCTAATTATACCTGTCATCAATCCTTTCCACGTAGATAGCAGGGCTCGCTCAGCATAACTGTCTTAGTACAGCCACACAGCGGTCGCTCGCAACCAACGAAATCAACAACTTTTTTGAATGTGTTTCTCACGCTACACGCAGACCGCATCCCTCTTCCGTGCGCCGCAGACACCACACGCCGGCATCTTTCTTTCGGCTGCGATCGCCGTGGGAGGAGAAAGAGGGGCTGCGCGGTCGCATTCCTGGCGCGGAAGGGCGCGGGAGGGGGGAGGGGCGGGCGGATTCTGCCCAAACGGCGCTCTACCTGCCGCCCGGCTCCCGGCACAGCTCACGCCCCGCTGGACCGCTCATTAAGAGCGCTCACTCGGGGCGCGCGAGGACGAGAGTGTGGGCCGCGCTGTCCAACAACTGGTTGCGGTGCTCCGTTGGATGACTCACGTAATTGGGGAGCCAGGCGCCCCGGGTGTCGATTTTCGATCCTCGCGTAATGGTGGTTTATTGCCGCCTGCGGGAGGAGGTTCGACCTTTGTAATAAAATAGTTTTGCCTTACTGCTTGCTTGTGGACAGAAAACGTCCAGAGGCTGTGTAAATGACGCTTGTAAATTAAATAGCTACATCCGAGACGACAGAACACTGAAGTATTTATGAGTATTTACTTCTATCAAATCTTTTTTAGAATTCCACATATATGACAGAGGCAAAATTATTAATAATAGAATCATATTTTAAAGAATGTCACGTTGATGCTTCAAGATTATCAAAATTGAACTATAATTTATGATCATATTTCATTGCGTTTTTTCATAAACTAGCAACATTATTTTTTTATGCACAACCATAACCCTATTTTGTGCTAGAAATAAGAAATCCTTAAACTATTTATATTTCTTTCTTATGATTTATCAATTTAGTATTACTGAACTAGAGAAGTAAACATAAGAATGATAATATCTTATATAAATGAAATTACGTCTCCGTGAAAAAATGGAGATATGCACCTCTACCCTGGGGGCTATAAGAACAGGCAGCGTAGACAAAGAGTCTTTGTACCTCACTTTCTGAGTACTGGTATGGCAAATATGTGTGTTGCCCATTGTATACGGCCATTCTTTAAGAAGCACAAACCTTCTAGTTAATTTGCGTGCTACCAAACAATGATCCCTTATTTGAATAACTACCTTGCATAAAAAGTCCTCTGGTTGTTTTAATACCTCTTACAATGTAAAAAGGGTCAAACGGGTGAAAAAAACTACCATCCGTCCTGATTTCTAATGTATAACAGTATTTATTTTTAAGTATTTTCCGACATATTAAAGTAAATTGAAACATATTTTCAGTGATGAATCATGCGATTCAAAAGAATCCGAAAGAAATACTTCGTAAATGATCGAATAATTTAAATTTTGAAAAACGAAATGAAATTAATGTATAGAAGGTATTTCAAACAAAGAAAGGTTACATTGCTCTTTTAATTCTAATTTTGCACTTCATATGCTTGTAAAAGAAATCCGCTAGTCTAATTTTGAACCCAATCATACAAACAAGAATGAAAATAATTTATTTAATAATAAATAATCAAATATAAAGGGAATAAAAAGAACATTTGAGACACGCTATTGATGCACAATGCATTACCTTCCTGAATATTGTAATATAAATGCGTATATTTTAGTTATTTAAATGAGAAAGAACAGATTGCCTTACTCTTGTAATATTGTTAAACCAGAGGATTGGATAGCCTTTACTTTCAATCAAATTATGAAATTGTCCATATTAAAAACATGATCCCCCTACTTTTCCTCTTTAATCAACAGTACAGTAACCTATTTCTCCGGTATAAAAAAACAACGTTAAATCAAATGCAAGCACAACTCCTGACTTTTTGCGATTAGAATGCATGAAACGCTCATGGTGACTATTAGTTATGTCTTCGTGTAACGTTTCTTTGCTCTTGCGGCCTTTTTATTACTAAAAAAGTTAATATTAAAATACCAAAAATCTGTCTGCTACCAGTTAGTACAGAGAGAGAGTAAAACATATTTTAATAGGATACGCTTTAAATGCAGAACGAAAATTGATGAATGGGGAAGAAGGCGCTTGCAGTACCTACTGTAGAAGAAGCAATCGGTGAAAAGACTTTTCACAATTACGTGGAAGCTGCCGTATAACTGTAATTCAATATCACTTCTGTGCTGAGAAGGAAGTGGTGCACTAGAAGATTTTTTAAAGATTTTTATCAGTAGAACGGTCACCTTAAAACATACGAAAGAAAATGCTGTTGCGACCTTTGTCACCGAAAGCGAGCAGTAGCAGTTCATCTACCTCGTCTTCGGCTGGGTAATTGTACTTACGATGGTCGCAATGGAAACGTTAAAGTTTTGGTTAACTATTTGTAAATTATAGCTCGCGCTCGCGAGCCAGTTTGACTCGCAAATGCATGACGTGAGATTGTTATCTCCTTAGCCGCCTATTTGTGAGTAATAAAAACGTTAAGTTTACAAATCGTCAATTATCAGAGTGAATGCATAAAACGCGGATTCTAAACGAGATGTTTATATGCAAATCTTGTGAAGTTTATCAAAAAAGTTTCGGAAATGTAAAGAAAACACAAAAACAAACAAAAAGTTATATCTCTGATTGTATACAAAACAAAAAGAAGTGGAATATGAAAGTCAATATGAATCTTTAAGAACAGAGAGCTCCAAAATTACCCTTTATTGAATCTCGTTATTTACTTAATGCCTGGATAATAAAGGCTCCACTGGATCTTCGGATACAGTCATTCTAATACTTTTCTCGACTCTAGATCTTTTTGAGTCGCATTGACGACAGGCAATGTCAATATTTGAGTAACTTTCATAATTCTATTTACTGAATTAAGGAAAAAATATTGTGCTGACAAGCGGGTTGCAAGAGAATAAGGGGACGCTTTTTTACACTCGGAAGCTAGGAAACTAACTAGATTTAAATAATGTTTACTTCTTCTTACTTTATTTAATATTATTATTATTATTATTATTATTAGCTTGGTAGATCGAGTACATAATTACTCACGTTTTTTGCAGTGTGTAATATTTTACTAACGTGAAATCTTAACCAACCGCCTTTTTAACACATTTTTGACAGACATTCTAATCGTATGCATAAACGATTAATGATACTATATTAACTGCGGCAGTACACTTTATTACAACGGATACAATAATGAGTCATTTTATATAGTAAGGAAGCGATTACGTATATAATAATAAGCCATCCGAACACGTATGTAAACAGCATATACATCGATCGGGACAAAATTAAAGTTATTAACGTCATAAGGCAAATAATAACCGATGCTGTTAATGTTTGTAAATCGACGTACGTAATCGAGACTGTTTTTTGTATTATCGGCCGTGTGCGGTTCAATACTTTACAAAATACCAAGTTCTTATAAGGCAAAATATAAACAAGACATCCCATTTCTTGGAATAGAAAGAGCACTCATACGTTATCTTAGGTACAACTCATGTTGTTTCAATAGTTCTTAACGGACGGCGACTGTTAAAAAAGGCATTTCATTCCTCTCTTTGGTTGCGTTAAGGGTGTGTTATTATTACTTAGCATCCCCATCATTATTATATAACATCCCATTAAGGGCAAAGGCCTCCTGTTACAAGCCTCCTGAAACATTTCCTGCTTAGAAATTGTTAGGTAGGCCAATCGCCAAAAGATGAAATTTTCGCAATTTTTTAATTGTTATAATTAATTTTAATAATTCATAATTAAGTGTTCAACAACATTTTGTTCACACAGTCCAAACATCCTTTTATTATTCACAGTTAAGCGGTTAGCTTGTCTAAACTCAATACACGCAAATTAGAGTACAATTCCGTAGCACACAACTTTCGTAACTAATCTTTAAAGTTCACAATTATGTCATAATAATTTGTAGTCATTGGTCCCAATTAATCGGTTTTTATTGTTCTACTTTAGTCCAACTGGTTCGATGTGGTCCCGCGATTCATTCATTGTTCATTCATCTTGCGTTCTTATCTTCAGTCTTGGGATGGTTGATTCAGCGATTTCCAGGGGTTTCTGTTTTGTGGTAAATGTTGCTACCTTTTTAAATTTATCTCACCATCTTGTCGTTTGTCTTCCTCTAATCCTCCAACCTATTTTTGGACTCCACATTGTTTCTTCATGTGTCCATCTAAACTTGTTTTAGTCTTATGGCATGTCCGACCCAACGCCATTTTATTATGCCTCGCTAGGTCAATGCATTTAGAGGGACACTGGGGGACACTGGCACATGCACTTTTTGGTAATGAAGCTCGCGTTTGTTACCCTCTTTTCAGTTCGTGATCTTGGAAGGACTTCGTTTTAATCGATTGATTGATTTGTGATTCTGGGTGCGTCAACAGACATGGTCATTAGTCCAGTGAGTGTAATGCATGTAATGAAATGTCAATGTAATGTAAGTGTAATGCAGTGTAATGCATGCGGCGCCGACATACCGTCGGTTAACGGTATGTCACCATGTTTATCCCACCAGCGGGGCATCGCAAGCTCTAAGCTCCCGACCGATCTCCCGCTGTGTGTTATTGTATGTAGTGCATGCAAGTGTAAGTATGTGTAAACAAGGGAGAGTATAGGAGAAGGAAAGTTAGCGCGTGGTCCGTGGCCGGTTTGTTAGGGTGCTGTCCGGCATTCGTCTGGAATTGACCGGAGAAACCACGGAAATCTTCATATCAGAGCAGCCGGCCGCTAGAATTCCCCTCTACACATCAACTGAATCCGACCTAGCTCTCTAGCTAGTGTCGAAAATCCTGTCACCGTCGGGAATCGAAACTAGGACCTGACGGTCACAGGGACTGCACTGATATCAGTTGATACCCTGAGCCACCTCTCGCAGTGGGTTTTAATCGAAATATAGAGCGATTGTGAATGCCCCCTTAATGACCAAGTTCATACGTATACCAGAAGTATATTATGCGAAGGCTGCTGGATCTTGTGTGTGACGAGCGCGTGCTTTGGTTGTGCGCAGGGCGCGCGGGGCGACGCGCCGCTGGACTCCGCGTCGCTGCCGCTGGAGCATCGGGCCGCCTACGGCCCGCCCCCGCCCCCGGGCTTGGGCGGGCTGGGCGCGCTTGGCGCCCTGGGCGGCGGCCACGACGACCCCTGGCCGCTCGCCACGCCCGACATGCCGCAGATTAAGCACCTGCAGGTGCAGTGCGAGAAGACGCACATGCGCGTCAACATCGAGTTCGACCGCCCCTTCTACGGCATGATCTTCTCCAAGGGTGAGTGCACGCGCGGCCGCGCACGCGGAGCGAAGCGAAGACAAAGAGGAAGCACGATTTCAAAAAGAAAACCCTCAAGGTGAGATAGCGATGTTTAAATTTGTCCTTTTTCTAATTCTGTAGTTTCTGTTGATTAATGTTACTCATCGAGAGCATCGAATGTGTTGCTGGTTCGATAACAGGAAGATAAACTGTCCTAATATTGCTTATTTGTTTTATTTTTTATTCATGCGTTATTGCAATTATTACCACTTGTTCGATCCATGAAAACAGTACGTACTTGGTACACTAGTTTTGAAAGTGAAAATACATTCATACTGGACCAAACTTAGAATTGTCAGATCCTGAGCTTTACAGTATTTCATATTCAGATATTTTTACTGTTTTTTCGTTAAATAAATACAATCGGAATTGTGCGTGAGTAAATATTCTGATATTGCTTAGCGTTCATTTACAAACTGAAAGCCTTGGCTTCGCGATTACATTGTACAGAATATTAGTCTATACACAAATTTTACAAAGATTTCTAGATTCTGGATGTTTCAGACCAACTATGCAACGGAGTAGGTAGAGAGATGATCTTCAAAAAGTAATAGAAGGTGCAAATGATCTCACTTTGTAGATTGCAACTTAACACATTGCCCCAAGGGGACACAGAAACCATGATTTTCTTAAGGGTCGAGAAAGCGCCATTTTCGAGTTATACATGATTTGTGTAGCAATGTAACGTGAGTTGCATGTTACAAATGCGCCTGCAGCATTTTTAATATGCAACACATGTATCTTTACAGCACAAACTTCAAAGGTCTAAATTTAGGGTCTTAAATCTGTTTGATACACCATTAGGAGGTAGTAGCACATTTACGGGATTTTGTGTCGAGTCGGGATTTGTGTCGATAGTTTTAGATACGATATAGCATAATCATCATTGTGGCAATCCACAGGATAAGTTGATTTCGGCCCGTCATTTAAAAATCGTGTTAGAAAACGAAAGTTTCTGGGAAGCGAAAATATTAATGGGTTTTCAGATGTTGATAAGGATACATTTGATATTTTGTATTACCATCATTATTTTGAAATTCCTTAAAAAGTAGTAAACAATTTCCACAAAAAAGGGTTCTTCTATTTTTTGTGAAAGAGAGATTATTTGTAAACTTTCTTCAATTTAATAATAATCAACTGCGTAGTAAATTAATTTCAACTCTATCGCGTCTCTCCTCCAACAAGAAAGTTTAAACTTTCATTCATCGTGTATAACATATTCCAAAATGGTTAAATAAATTATTTTCGTCGAATATTTTTTTAAGGTACCTTGTGCAGTATGTGCATTAATTTTCTGTTAATGTTCAAGAACGTATAACAATTATAAAAAATGGTTTCATACATTAAAAAGTGCTTTAATTATAAAGTATTATTCTCTCATACTTTCGCAAAGTTGTGTAATGAATATTACTTTCGATAATTGTAACAAACAGACACTTACGCCGACCTCAAAGTTCCACATGGTTCAACGTCTCCTTTCTTCCGTTCCCACAGGCTTCTACAGTGACCCGCACTGCGTGCACTTGAAGCCCGGCACCGGCCACCTCAGTGCCACCTTCGAGATCTTCCTCAACAGCTGCGGCATGTCGTCGTCCGCCAACCACAACGCGGGCGCCTACGGAGCGCCCACGCCCAGCGGGTCCTACGTGGAGAACACCATCATCATCCAGTACGACCCCTACGTGCAGGAGGTGTGGGACCAGGCGCGCAAGCTGCGCTGCACGTGGTACGACTTCTACGAAAAGGCCGTCACCTTCAGGCCCTTCCAGGTGGACATGCTCAACGCCGTCACCGCCAACTTCCTCGGAGACAACCTGCAGTGCTGGATGCAGATCCAGGTCGGTGGTCTGTTCGTCTCTTTTCGGAGGGGGAAGGGCTTTCAAGCGTCAGCGTGATTGTCCAGAAGTTATAAGCGTAGGTCGTGTCGCACCCTGCTGAGATCGCGGAAAACAGTGTTGAAATGCCAACGGAATGGCGGTAGCCTCTTTCATGACTACCGAACAAACGTTCGTTTACAATATACGTGAAATTATAACCCAGTGCCGACTCTTTCATTCTTCCGTTCTTGATGCAGAACAGTCAATCACACGGAGTAAATATTTAGTCAATTATTCATTAAAACAAATATATTTTGAACTAAATGGTAATAATAACATCACAAAAACCTAAGTACATTTTTCATTGGTCCATTGAATTCACTTTCGTAAATTGTACTGGAGCATTTCAAATTCCAAATTATATTTGTATGATTTGTAAAAATTAAAGAGCAATGTGACCTTTTCTCTATCAAAGAATACAATATTTTAAACGCATTTTAATGACATAAATTTTAAAATGTATTTCACTATATACAGTTTGGTATGTAGCTTTTCAAAAGAGTGCTAACAATGCTCTTGTGAATGGATTGAGAAAAATTAGATACAGTTTTGCAGTATCAAAATATTTAAAAAATCCAGTCGAATAAACGAATGGATGTGATCAATGTGCATATTTTCTTCGATTAGCTCCCTACTTTAATAAAAAAAGTATATTGTTATCTCCAATTAGCCCGATTATTGGAATCACGTTCTGTCGTTGCGCAGGTGGGCAAGGGCCCGTGGGCCTCCGAGGTGTCGGGCATCGTGAAGATCGGCCAAACGATGACGATGGTGCTGGCCATCAAGGACGACGAGAACAAGTTCGACATGCTGGTGCGCAACTGCGTCGCGCACGACGGCAAGCGCGCGCCCATCCAGCTGGTGGACCAATACGGATGCGTCGTGCGACCCAAGATCATGAGCAAGTTCCAGAAGATCAAGAACTTCGGGCCCTCCGCGTCCGTCGTCTCCTTCGCCTACTTCCAGGCCTTCAAGTTCCCCGACTCAATGAACGTGCACTTCCAATGCGTCATCCAGGTAAGGAGGGGTTCCTTTTACTAGTGACGATCGGTAATAATTAAAATTATTTATTTAATGTCATGGCAACGTCTCGTAACCAGGAAGCCATAATGATGCCTTACATTTCAAACATGTGAATAGCAGATATTTAAAGACGAACGATATTTTCCTTGGATCTTCGCTGTGGTACTAACTGTGTTGTAAGCAATGGCACAGGGAGTATAGGAATTTAATCAACATGACGCACAATATGAGAAGAAGTGGATTAATACAATTAATTACTTTCATTATTGGGTCCAAATCAAAGCTGCTTCATTGGTTTTGGATGAGTTCCTGAGTATCTAATTAAATTACAGACTTCCCTCTCATAACTGGAGGATGCGTATATTCGAAATTAGTATATTCATTAATTTAAAAAAACTATTATAGAAACAAAAAGTAAGGTAATTACAAATAATATTTTGACAATAAAATGTAACAAAATTTTCTCAAATGCGTTAACTGACTAAAGATGTACTATTCTACCAAAGGTCTATCTAGTAATCTTTTCTCGTAGCGTTTGATTCCTTTAGCCCAGGATATCATATACGGAAATATGTTTAAAAAATCAGTGACAAGAAATGCATTACATTTCATTAAACGTAAACAGAAGCATTCCCAAATGCTCATAACATTATTAAATTGCGATAACCTCTATTTAATGATTTTCCCAGTGTTCTTACAATTAAAAATGTGCCTGAGTAAATAAACTTTATCGCAACAATTCTACGTACAGCATGAGTGGTCCCCATTGTTGTGATACTGAGTAACGGGATAGCAGTTTATGAGTCATTCTTTCTCCAATTTTACGGCCACCACGTCCTATTAACTTCCCAAGAACGTCTACTTAACGCTTCACGGCACCCTTAGAGAAGAGCGGCACATTCAGGCGATAAGTACAACCTGGCAAGGAAAACAAGACACCCGTGATATAGGCACGCAACGTCCACAGACCTTTCTACACTAATCAGTCACGCGTTCCTGCCTGGCGCACAATTTAGAGCCTGAGAAAGGGCGATAGCAAGTGCCACGTTCACTGCCTCGAGAGTAGTGAGAGCGTGTCGACCTGGGTACACAGCGTTTCAACTACGTCTTTACGAATTGTGGAGAATCAGCTAGGCTAGGTCAAGAATAATTTCGAATTCTCAGCCTCCACAAACGCACTTTCTTAAAGAATCAAGTTAAGACCTTGTTCTTGGATAAAGATTACACCGATTTAGGCCGTTCATTTTCTCTAATTGCAATTGAATGATATAACGCCTTTTCACACGTTGTTACTATTGTCCATAAGTAGACAACTAATATTTATCAAATTTTCACATCATTTAGTATTAAGGTAGGAGAAATGCTATTACATTCCTTCGCCTTTGGATTTATCTTTCCAATGCAATCGTTAGATGTTACACAGCCCTGTAAAATTCAAGTCGGGGGAATCTTCCTTAACCATGATCATGGTATCGGAAATGTAATGCTTGGCTCGAAACCGTAAAGATTTAGTGTTTAATTTCATTTTCCTTGTAACACTTGGGAACATTTAGAACGTACATGTAATGTGTAACGTGCTATGAGATCCACAATAAATTCAAACACATAGAACTAGAAACTGTGATATTAGACATATTTTAGACTGTTTTAGACGTCCGGCTCGTAACTGCATGTCACGAAGTACTCTGACTTCGTCCTTCAAGGAAAAGCATTTTTGTTAATTAAGCATTACGATAATGTAAAACCTAAATTAATTACAATAATTCAACTGAAGTGCTTCTCTTCTATAGCTATTAGTCCCAACATTATTCCGCCGCTTCTTGCCGCTCCGTTATCAAAAGCAGGAGGCTTCAACGCGCGTGCTTGTGCGCAGGTTTGCCGCTACAACTGCCCCGAGCCCAAGTGCGGCGGAGGGGCGCTGGGTCTGGAGTACGGCGCGCCGGGCTTGGGCCTGGGACACGGTCTGGGAGGCGACTACTCGGGCGCCGCCGGCAACCTGCACTCCGAGTACGGCCCGCCGCCGCCGCTCGGCGAGTACGGCGCGCCCGCTGGCTACCCCGGCGTCGACCCCCGACACCCGTCAGGCCCTGCCGGCGCGTACTCCGAGTCCAAGGAGACGGTGAGAACAAGCTCGCACGCAACCACACACTTCGTGCGCCACTTTCAAATGCGATGCGCCGAAACATTTTCCTCGTGAAATAATCATTATTGAATCTTTACTCAACCAAGTGCAATACATTGTTTATTATTTTTTGATCAGAGATTCATGAAAATAATCTGGAAATCTAATGCGATGAGGATGAAATATTTTTAAATAACTTATTTAGCCGTTACTCTAAAATAATCTGCTTCAAAGATGTTCTTCCAAACGCGAGTAATGTCAGCAATTTTAAATGGAAAATTATTATTAATATTAAATCAACAACGTTACAAATAACTTTGCTTAAACTGCTAAAGGTTACTTGGTTTTGCCATCAATACCAAATATATTAAATCTGAGAATATTTCGATACTTGAATTATGCGATATCGCTCATTCGCATGGGCCTCCCGTGCTTAGTTCAATCGCAACAAAACCGAATCTTGGAACCACCACCGTTTCCGCAGTCTCACCGTCGCTTCCCCTCGCAGGTGGTGCGCTCGGACCAGCAGCCACAGGCGGCGTCGGGCGGGCCTTCCACGTCGACGGGCCGGCCCGAGTCGTCGGGCGCGCAAGCGGCGGCGCTCAACGGCGGCAACGGCGGCGGCGCCAGCAACAGCGACAACGAGGTGCACCTTCCCCCGCCGCCGCCGCCGGGCTTCCACGGCGCGTACGCGACGGTGGCGGCGCAGAAGCGCAAGGGCCAGGGCCCCGAGGACGGCAGCGGCGGCGAGGGCGCCCTCGCCGTCATGGGCGCGCGGCCGCGCTCCGTCGAGCTGGACCTGCAGGGCGCGCGGCGCCGCCGGCACGCGCTGCCCGTGCTCGACGCGCTCCACCAGCCCGTCTTCGTCGTGGCCACCAGGATCTACAAGCGCGCCGCGCAGGAGATGACGGACGTCAACGCCTCGCGCGTCATACAGGTCAGTGCTCTCCATTTATTTCATTCATTAATTTAACATCCAAAACAGTGAAAAACTATGCGAAAGCTGACGTACTATGGGAGAAAATGCACTCTGCGGGTTCGTTTTTGTATCTCTGGAATCTGTACCCTAGCTCTTGTACTATTTTTTTTTTTTTTTTTTTTTTTTTGTATAAAACAGGTAGCAAGTGCTTTGTTAGCAAGATTTGATAATAAGAAAGCTTCAGTGTAATAAAAAAATACATTTTCAACCGCAAAAGAGCTACAAATTTTGTCTCTTCCAGATTTTACCATTTGAAATACAATAAAATATGGAATTATTATTTGTATTGCCAAGAACAATGAAGTAAATTACCGCACTTATTTATTTATTTTTATAAAGATTAGAGCATCGATAAAATCAATCCAGTTTGTTAAAATAACAATTTAATCACAATTATTAATTGGCCAATAAAATGTCGCCGCAGAGATATCGTACGCCGAACAAAATTACTGACGCGAAAAACATGAAAGCATTCGCTTTGTGATTGCATTCCGAAAGACTTAGGCTAACCATCGCATTTTCTACCGTAATATAAGAGGCATTAATTGACACACATTACTTTCTTCCTCGAACATACAAAACTGAAAACAAGATAATTAATAAGAGGACAGTTTGCATCACAATGTAGGGGTTTCTGATTAATTTTAAATAATTGAAGTTGGCCTTCCATAGGTAAAGTCCTCGCATCACAAAACACAACGCGATTTCTCCATTGCTGCAACGCAATGGTGGGATGAAAATGATATTACTGAATATTGGCATCCAGAGTCGCATTAGGAAGAAGCGAAGACAACACGTATCCCGGACGACGTGTCGAGGGAGATGTCGGGGACGGGCACTTTCTTCATATTCCTATTTAAAAGACGGAATAAATATGTGTTGCGTAAATCAACAAGAGCTTCTATGAGGTCTCGCCCTTCGCTTCCTTCGTCATGCTCCTGAAAACATATTACAATTAATAATATTAAGTCATGCATGCCTTTAACAACCATCTTGACCGTTTCTAGCAAAAAGATTTTGGGTATTTTGCACTTATTTTTGGGGTGCTAAATCTTACAAAAACCATTAGGAAAAGGACGTTTGGAGAGGAAAGAAGCGAATATGGCGATTCTTGACTCTTGCCGGGATGGCAAAAAGGATATCTCCGTCAATACATTAAATTATATTATGTAGTAGACTGAAATTCTTCCAGAAATCACGACAAGCGTTGCCCGAACGCAAGAACAACCCGTCTCGAAGTTCTCTCGGTAGAGCATTCCACATCGGTTATGAGAACCGCGCGTGTGAAATCATCAAAGGCATCCTCCGCGCGAGAACACGCACTTGTGACGTCGCGACGGCGGCGGCGGCGGCGGCGCAGCCACGAGGAAGGAGAAACGGGGTCAGGAAAGGAGGCGGATGGGCGCAGGCCGACCGGTTCCACCTTCTCCCGAAAGAGAGTCGATAAAACCGCGGTGGCGGCCGAGTCCCGGATACGCGTGGAGGACCCGGTCTTTTCCTCCTCCTCTTCCTCCTTCTCGTCGATCGCTTATCAGCGCGCGGCCCTAATGTCTTTTATCGCCCTTCGGCTCCGCGCTAGTCGGACTGTCTTCGGGCGGCACCCAATACACTCACTTGGGTTCCGGTCGAGGAATAATGACCGCTGGGAGATGTAATTGTTGACATTTGTGTGTGGGTGTTCTACCAGGGGGTGTGGCGTGATTTATTCTGAATGGAATCCAATATTCGAAATCCCACTTAGGAAATGAGAATGGGTGGTGTGTTGTGTTAGGGTGTAAACAATGTCGAGCATGGAGATGGGATGAAGAGTCGAAAGGATGGGTGTTAAAAACCAGATTTTAAGATCTATATATTAAGGGCAGAAACGAGGGGAGGGAAAGATTAGAGGCAGATATCTGAGGGACAGAGAGATGGTGAGATAGCCGTGTAGAAAAAATTGAGGTCAGTGATGCAGGTGGTAGTTAAAAAGGATGAAGGTTCATAAGAAACGATCAAATATTACACAAGCTTAGTATTTTTCCTCTAAAATCCTGGATCCTTCGTCTCACAGATGAATTTTGGCTTCCCTCTCTTCTTCTCCCACTTATACATCTTGGAAAAGCAGTTATTACTTTTCCAAGAATTAAATCACAAAATTCGAAGAACCTCTTACATCCTCCATACTTACCATTTCTCTTCGCATCTATTAATTATATAAATGTTCATGTATTATGTTATATTTATAACTATTGTTTACTTTTAATGATGATGATAATTAAGGTTTACGGGCGCAGCGACACCTGAGGTAATTGGCGACTGAATAATTTTTAAGATGATTATGATTCTCCAAAATCGAACTAAAAAATGCTACTTACACATGTCAGTAGCAGGTTTAGAGATTAAGTTTTATGTATCTTCTCACTTGCTATTTCATTTTAACGTCGAACAAGGATTAATTTTTTAAAGCTGTACCGACATGACCACATAAGCAGGATAATTATCGAAATCCCCGATTGAAACTATCCGTGAGATTGTCCGCGAGCGAAAGCGCAGATAGAGATGAGTGGCTGTGTTGCAGGTTGTGGCGCCAGGCGACGTGAACTTCGCGCTGGGCGGCGCGGCGGCCAACGAGACGGTGGTGATCCAGTCGGCGACGGACCCCGAGCACATCTGCATGTCCGTGCCGTCGTTCGTGGGCGGGCTGGTGATGTTGCTGCTGGTGCTGGTGGTGGCGTGTCTGGTGGCGGCGTTCCTCTTCGTGCGTGTGCGCGCCGTTGACCGCAAGGGCGCGGCTGCCTTCGGGCCCGTGCACCACGCGGCCTTCGAGGGCGCCGAGTTCGTCAAAGTGGCCAACTGAGCTCCCGCACGACGCAACGCACCGACTGAGAGACAGCTCCCCCCCTGAGGCCGGCGTCGTCCGGCCCCGCTCCGATGCCACAAGGGCTCCTTTCTGCCCGCGCTAAGCGTTCTTAGCGCGCGTTGAAACGCCCGGCCCGGCCCGGCCCGGCCCGGCCCGGCCCGGCCCGAGCCCACGCCCGCGCTAGCGCCGACGGGAGGCCGCGGCGCGCGCGCGCACTCGCGCCCGCAGCCACTCCCCGTGCCAGGCCCAGGTCCAGACTAAGCCCAGGCCCAGGCCCGCCGCCGCCAGCCAGCGCCGCTCGGCTGGCCGCGCCTCCTCCGGCGGGCAGGCGGACGGGCGGGCGCGCGCAGCCGCCCGCCGCGCCCCCCGCCGGCGGGCGAACCTTCAGGGCGGCCCTCGGGGACGGCGGCCACCCCGCCCCGGCGCGACCCCGCGCCGCCCCCTCCTCTTCTCCTCCTCTGCACCTCGCCGGCCTTCGGTTTCGGAGCGAACCCCGAACTCCACCGCCTCCCGCCCCGCTCGCTCCGCACCCGCACTCGCACTCCTGGCAGCACCCGCACCGGCGCCCCGCCGCCAGCCGCCCGCTCTCCCGCACGGCTCCCACCCACCCCCTTCACGCCAATCACTCGCTCACACTCACCCCACTCCCACTCCCATCGTCGCCCTATTAAGCATTTAATTTATATCCAGAGTACAATCCCCGCACCGCACCCGTCTCGCCTAACACCGCGGCGGCCGCCGACCCCCCCCCCCCCCGCGCTGCGCCGCGGGTGGGGCGGGCGGGCCGTCGCGCCTAACGCCCATCATGCACCCTTAATTTATGACCTTAGTATCTTAGCGAATCTTATTATTTTTGTATTTATGCGTATGATCGGTCACCGGCCCGGCGCTCCACCGCGCGCGCCGCCCCCGCGCTCGGGGCGATCGCCCGGGGCGACGCGGGCGGCGCGCCGGCCGCGCAGGCCTCGCTCAGGGACCCCGCGCCCGCCCCGCGCCCATTCCATTGCCCAGACCCTCCGCCTGGTGACAAGCTACCAACTAGTGAACAGAACTGTACCGACTGTATATATTTATTCACTAATTAAACTATTAAGTTACAATGTTTCTTATTCTTTTTCGTGATTCCTTTCAATGCCATGCGCCTTGGATAAGGTTTCCTGATGATCCATGTCAATATACCTTTTCCAAATGCAGCACAAACATAATTTTACATTAGATATAAAAATAGATTTGCTTTCTTATTATCTGGTAATAGAAATATTAACAATTTGAAACAATTTTATGCCTTGTATATTAGACGAACGTGTAGACCTTTTATGTGATAAACACGTCAAATTTCGGCATATGCGCTGAACTAAGATCGTCTCAATTTCATACATCTCTCAAAGGTAATATTTTCTGTAATTGTTTTTCATTAATACACGTATAATGATTGTCCAAAAAAGAATGAAACTCCACTCTTCTACGAGACAGAACATGTCATATTCTGTGCACGTGCTGTAAGAGTCGTTTGGAAGGACTGAGGAGTTGAAGAAAATGGATACCAGTCTGCACTATCTGCCTTTCAGGCGGATATGCTCTTCTCCCGTGCCGCCGGGTTCTCTATCTTTCAAGAATTCGAACTCGCACACCACTGGTAAGTTATTTCGAGCGCAGCGTCGCTTCACAAGGTTCCACGTTTAGAAGTATTCAAATCCTCGTTATCGATTGGCAATTAGATATTTTTGCACACACCTCTCTCTTTTTTTTTTCTTTGCTCATTTTTGACTGCCGCTATAATTTATCGTCAATTGTCCACCATTTTCATAAAGTTCTTCACTGAGGAGTGGGCGAGTTTTCGTATTTCTCAGCGCGGGCACGTTAGCGGTCTCAGCTTCGGTCAATGGTCACGTTAGTGTAGTGCGTGTTATAGCAGGGAGATAGCTGTTTTCCTCCTCTCGCTGGTACATCAAAGCAGGCGCCGACCTCCACGTCGGCTAGCGGGGTTTTTCCTCCATGTATCTCCCCCAGTGAGGTACCGCCCTATTTGATATAAGCTCTAAGCTCCCGACTGTCCTCCAGACATATGTGGCAGTGTTGTGCATATATGTGTACATGTGTGTAAGGAAAGGATAAGGACAGGCAAGGAAGAGAAAGGAAAGATAGCCCGAGATCCCTGGCCCGTTTGTTAGGGGACTGCTCTGATATTTGCCTAGTATTGTTAGGAGAAACTACGAAAACTACCGATCAATTCTTATGAATACTGTGATTGAATACAACCATAGCAAGTGACAGCAAGTATCTAAAATCCGCCATTGACGGAGCGCGTATCCTGTGACTTCCCTGTCAGAAACGCTACAGTGGCTACTGAGACATTATTGACAATGTCGAATACCGTTCAGCAAAGTGGAATTGCAATTACGAACATACCAACCTTAAACGCAATAATCAATATTTCGACTAAAAGATTCAGATCTTCACATTTCCAAAAGTTTGTAATGGAGTTTTACTTACATAATGTTGAAATGCACATTAGTAAGTCGAAAGAAAATGCATGTGGTTTCCGAAGTTCGCAATTCATGAACGAGTTCAATAATATAAAAAACAGTTCTCAAACGTAAAAGTTAAAGAATCGCTTATTATTAAATATTCTCACACAGAGGATGGTTCTCATTTAACCTTGCTGCTACGTAAACGCGAAGAGAAACGTATTAAAAATCCAAATCGAAAGAAGTGAAAACATATGAGGGACATACGAAAACGTTCATATCCCACAACTCACCGATTCTGGGAAAATGGTGAACAATTATCGTTTCTCTTCGAACGCAGATCGAGAGTTTGTTAACGTACGAGTACCCGCCTTCGCGATCGCGTAAGTTTCAGTACCAACTTGGTTCTTGACCCTTATGTAGACGCGCCGGTACAATCATGGTACTCATGGACATTCATTCTTCGCAGAATGAATCGCATCAGTTTCCACACTGATTCTCTTTCAAGAAAACATTACTGATTCTTTCAACTACCGCTTATGTAATATTACTCCTTAATTCAATAGTCACTGGCATAAACTTTGCTAAAACTTATCCAAATATGTAATATACATTTAACTAACTTGTAAATAGAACATAACTGGCCGAAGTTAATTTTTTTGCGTAAGCTGGTATTTGTTATTTTGTGCATAACAAAAACTTAAAATTCGTCTTGTGGTAGGAAATATTTGGACTTTCTACCACGCCATTTCTCATTGTTTTTATAGGCTGCTCAAAATATATAAGTCACTTCACTTAATAAGCATACAAACTCTATTCATACAATTAAATATTAAATTTGAGTTAGTAACGTAATAACTTTTACTTTTAAAAAGGAAAGGAGTAATAGAGTTCGTTGTTTTTTTATTATGATCTTAGGCTTTTTTTTCTAAGAACGGTGATAATAAACAAGTATGCCGAATTAAGGAAGTGACTATCTTTGATCTGTGTTTACTCATGCATTTTTCTTCGACAATTGGCATGATCAAGTTTTCCCTTAATCTCGCTCACGCAGGAGGCAAGGATTGCAGAAGTAGGAATCCACTCACGCACTCGTTGGAGAGATCCTTCCCTGCTCATCATCTCCTCAGCGGGAGGCTTCCTCTGCAGAGGCGGCGCCGCTTCGACGCCCGGCCAGGGCGGAGGCCCTTTGTGCTGCGGCAGAAAGCGTGACGCGGCCCGACGCGCCGACGCCGAAAGCGGGCCCCGACCAAAGCCGGGAAGGAAGGAGGACAATAGCGCAGCGACTGTTCCGGAGAAAGGCTCCATGTGATGGAACACTCCAGTGCATCTCGCAGAAAAAGCATCCCTCGTACTCCGTCGTCCTTGCCGTCGTGTTCCTGGTGTTCCGCGCATGTCTAGTCTACAGATATCTCTACAGGAAGTTGTGTCGTCTTTAAAGAAATTCGTGGTTTTGTGGTTGGAGCCAGCAACTTCTGTCACTACCGACACTTCATCCCGTTCGGTCACTTCATCCCGGGCGATATATTTAGAGAACATGCAAGGGGATTCGTTTCTGGAGTTACATGTTTACTGTCTCTCTTGCTTTATTTTCGTCAATTGTTCTAAAATTGCGTACAAATCTGTCACAAGCTCAATAACCGCCACGAAAAACATGCTATTTGAAGGATTATTTCAGAACATTGTTTTCTATTCTTTTTTTAGTTTCTCCTTTTCTTCAACCATCTCAGCAAAACAGTATCACCTAATGAAGTCTGATAATGTTTGTTGGAGTCGAAATATCTTCCCATGCAAATGGCCACATTCCGGTCATTTATCGGGTATTTCTCTGAACGTTTTCATGTGAACTTGTTGATTGTGACAGATTTTCACAAGGCCCTTCCTTCGTGGTAGGCTTTAATTGGTTCTAGGTTGAAGTCGTAGATCATTATTTGCATTCGATTTTCAGCTTCACCTTCGGGCAATTTTATGAAAATTATGTGATGGTTTTGTGATTTCATGTTATTTTTGGATATTCCATTTACTATATTTTATCGTCTCTTGACATTAGAATTGACTCTTGTAACAAAGAACGTTCGTTGCTATCCGTTCAATTCGGTAAAAGCCCTTCTCTAAAAACCTGGATTAAACTCCAGATGTCAGTCTTTAAACGTGTCGAATAAAACTGAAATTACAGCAGGTTCTCCAGTTCTTCAATTTTTTGTTGGAATATATTATTTTAGATATTTATATTTATAATTATTAAATATCTCCTCCACCGTCTATATACTTACAATTATATGATATCAAAAGAAGCTCCAAATCTTCCAAAAATCTTCTTGATCTTCGCCATAGAAAGTCAAAATTTTAAACTAGGTTTATCCAAAGAAAAACATACCGCTCTCATGTAAAAGTTTTAAAACATTGTCACGAATAATATTTTCAGTATTTTCCCTTACAATTGCAATGGCAACTGCAATTGGAAAGTGATCTAAGAAGCGAGTAACATCTCCAAAACGCTGTGCTTCCGACACTAAATTAAATACGTAAAACTTCCCGTGAAACATCCCCAATATCGTAATTTCTTTCATATTTAGGGCAGCTGGTATACTCAGGTAATTAGTAGTCTCTTCACGCAGGGCCGGGTGCAGCAACGAGTAGGAATCAAGTCCGCAGGAAGCTTCTAAGGAGGTCCAGAATCTTGTTCCGTTCCAGCAACTGGATCTGGGTCGAGGAGAAATTTTTACCTCGCCTCGCACGATCCGCCCATGTAAGATGCAGCTACGAGAAGACGGTCAACATGCGGAACCTGAACTGGGGAAGTCGGAAATCGCCTGCATCTTGCTCAAACAATCATTTTCACTGCCGCTTGCTCTACATCGAGATCTTTCTTGGACGTTGTTAGGGCACGAATCGCGAGATCAATTTATTTGTCGCATAACGAGATTCAAACTTACATTACAGCGCACTGCAAATTACTAATTGTATTGTGAATTATCTCACTAATTTTATTATTGCTATCCTAAATACTGGACGTTTCCTTCGAATAAAACATTGCGAAATAATATTGATATTGTAATATTATGTATTGCAAATGTGTTTAATGTCTAAAAATAGTCTCTCCATGCAAAAGAATCATATTTTTAAATTATCGCGGCCTCAGAATAACAATGTTCTATTTGATGTAAATGAAATTTCATAAATTTCATTTGAACGTTTGGAGGTGTCTAAGAATGATACGAAAACGTTATGTTATTTTGTTTACAAAAGATTTTCTACAAGTCTGATTTGAAAACTACTTGAATATATTATAGATGGCTAGTAAAGAGTTTGAACATAGCACATTTTGTTAAAACTGCCGGAAAAAATTGAATCATTTCTAAGCCGTGTTATTACAAAATTAGACACACTAATTAATTACAAAAACGAAACAAGTTATTAATGTAATACTTATAAACCAATTAAAACTACTTTTTCAGTGGGGTAGCAAGGCAAAATCAAACAGACAATACTAAGGCAAAATTTTGTTTAAATTGATTTTCAAAGTGGTGGTTCCAAAACAGTTTTCTGTAGTTAATACAACTATACCAATAAACGGTAATTGGCTGAATAATTCAAAATATACATTGTTTCAAAAACACTAAGTAAAACACAACTCACAACTTTCTAGTGCGGTGTCGAACTCAAAGTTCCGAAAAGAATCATGCGAGAAAAACATGCCTACACCAACGGTGAAAAAAGTGCTTTTGCCCATAAAGAGGCTCCTCACTTGGGTTTCTGCTGCGACGCGCACGTAGAATTTCATTAAAGAGAATTATGACTGATATGGCAGGTCAGGGTCCAACACCCCTAATGCTTTTCATTTATATTTTTCCAATTCGTTCTGGCAGGGCATCGATTCTTCTTCCTTCAGCTTTGCAACTTCTGCCTTCAGAGTTGAAAACGTGCACTGAATTGACGAATAATGGTTCTCTCGAAATGTTCTGCAGCATTCTAATAATATTTTCCTTTAATGTTTACTTCAAAGAGTAGGAAGCATCTACCTTCTCTCCCCTTTCATCCTTCTTCCCTCACCCATTCTCTATCTGCTCCACCCTCACTGATTGTACTCGTAGACAACCATAAATTAGTACGTAACATTCATCGCAATGCGTGTACAAACACAATGTGAAATTGACTGAATTTTACGGCAAGGATTCGTCCTATTTGATAAAAGCATAAAACTCCCAAAAATACCATGTGTCATTGCTCTTACTTTATTTACATAGTCACTTTCTATATAGATCGCAAAGGACGCACTTCTCTCGATTTGCTCAATGAAATATTAGAGTATAATAATGAACAACTGCATTACAAATTAATTCTCACATGAAATTTGCAGAAGAATCAAACTCAAACAGATATCTAAACAACAATGGAGATCTGGAGAAACAAAAATTTGAATTTTTAGGTCAAAGAAACAACTACTTTTTCATTAAAAATAACTGAAATTATACATAAACAAACTTATGTTTAACGCTCGCAATATAAAGCGACTCACCAGAAATGGTAAGTACTATAACTTACAAAAAACAAAAACAAGTCACTAGACTATTTTCACTGAAACAGTCTCAAAATACAATAATCACGTCCACATCATGTTCCTCGGGAAGAGAGGAAAAGATAAGTGAAGACTGACACATGTGCAAGCACTACATTACCTCAGATGCCGGGAGATCCTTCGGGAGCTTAAAGCTTGTCCCAGTTGGGGCGGTGCCCGCTGGTGGGAGATAACTGATTAGGGAAAACCTCGTTTGCCGACGGTAGGTCGGCGTTGAATCTCACCACCACGAGGGGGAAGATCACCGCCTCTTCCCGAGCACAAAACATGCATTACACTTACGGAACATATAATCTTAGCTATTGACGCGCTCGGAATCATTAATCAATCAATCTAGTAGAACTATAGAATGTCACAGACTTTCTCGTTTTAGTTTATTTTCTTTCGTCTGGGATAGCTATTCGTACTAGCCACATAATCTTGCCGGCAGCCATCTATTATTGTCCAAAGTACTTTTTTTTTAATTTTCTCATTTTTTTGGTTTACTAAGAGTAAAATCGAAACATTACTTTAAGAATATTAAAGAAACGTAAAACCTCGTCCAAAATGGCAATTTTTATTGAAAACTTTTGGAGTCTATTTTAAGAATTTGGCGTTTAAGCGATACTGTACATGCAAAATTTGAAGCTCTTTCTCAGAGATTTTTTCTTGCGTTTTCGAAAAACTTCATTAAAAATTATTTGAAGCACTTAAACCCACAAATTCAATTGTGTTAACAAATTGCTGAAATGTGCATATTAAGGGCGTCAAAAATATTTCAAAAAAATACATTTGTGTAATATAAAAAAGAATACTCCAAAATGAATTTTATGTCGTGTTTAGGTCGTCTTATATAATATAATTAGCACTATTTGATGGAAAAAGTTCAAGGAAAAAATTTCCATTATTTCATGTATACGTACGAACACGAGAATTTCTCCAAAATTGATATTCCCCAATCGATCTGACTGATGTCGCTCCCTTGAAATTGAAACCGATATCTTATTTTTTTACTTTACACGAAGTACAATACTTTACATGAAGTCCTTGGGGCATTTTCAAAATTTCAAAAAAATTGCTTCATCACTTTTGATTAATTTTTGTTGTTGGGTAGAGTGAAGTACTTTTAAGAGAATGGCGTAGGTCTCCTGTTCGTTTTTTTCAAAAATGATTCACCCTGATTTTTCAAAAATTGCAAAATTTCAACATTTTTTCGGAGTCTTCCATAAACTAAGAGATTTTTTCCTTTTAATTACATCCGTTCCTTAAAGATAAATTTTCACCTACTTTTGCTTGAAAATACGGGGGAGAAAGTACGTGCTGTTAAGCAGCAGTAGTTTACATATTCATCATTTTCCTTACATACATATGTTTCCGTTTTATACTACATATTTTGCGGACTCTAAATATATACATTAAACAGAAATAAACACATAATTGCCTTGTTCAAATAAAAAAAGTGGCAAAAGCTACCGAGGATTCTAGCGGGCGACTTATCTGGTCGATAATTTTCCATGGTATTTCCCATCACTACCAGGCAAATGTCGGAGCATTATCCTCACAAACGGGACACAGACCGCAAACAATCATCTTAGGAGAACAGTCGGGAGCTTAGGCCTTGAACCTTCAGGAATGATGATCCGCTGGGAGAAATACCTGGAGGGAAAACCCCGCAAAACGACTTGTAGCTCGGCGCCGGATACCACAGTCCAGCGGGGAGACCGCTGCCTCCCGGAATATAGCGAGTACAACGCTTACGGGAATAATAACCATTGGCTGATGCTTTCGGAGAAAATACCAACTAATAATTATGATTATGGGAAAAAATAACGTAGTCTAATTTAGGAGGTAACTAGCGACGACAGACATGAAAGTGGAGACGTCTTCAGCGATGACGGCGGCAATGGGGCGCGAGGCATCATCGTCGCTTGCGCTGCGCGGCGCGGCGGGGCGCGGAGCGGCGGCGCGCGCCGTGGCCCACTGCACCACATAGCGACGCCGGCGGCGGCGGCAGCGGCGGTGCGCGCCCCACTTGCCGCGCCACCTGCGCCCTCCACGCCACTCGCCGCGGCTTCACGCGCGCGTGCCCACCCGCTCGCGCGGCACTCGCAGGGCAGGGCAGGGGCCCATGGGAGCCGCGCGCTACCGCCCCCCCCCCCTTGTCGCGTATGTGAGGGGCGAGGGCGGAACACACTTCTCGTGCGAAATATCATTAACGAGTTATGGAGTCATGCATGCAAAGAAGCTACGGAGCACGACATGAGGAATAAATGCCTTACCATAGAAGGTAAAATCCATAAGATAAAGGTAATATCAAATTTGACACAAAGCGCTGAAACCCGAGCTGATGCATAGAAAACAAAACAACCAAAATGATCAGTCGAAATGAACACGTTACCATAGAGTTAGGAATATAATAAAAGTATATTAGTAGTATGGAAAGAACAGGAGAGACGTGACAAGAAATTAGGATATAAGAAACCAGTGCAAAATATGTTATATTACACCTTTGTGAAAAGAAGGGAAAAATAATGGAATATTCACATTACACGAATGAACAGTGATAGACTGGTGAAGACAGCCAGGGACATGATTCCAATAAGAAATAGAAGCCCTGGAAAATTGATGGAGAAATGATTTGCAGTTGACATCTAATATATCCCCGGGATGAAGCGTGAAGAATAACAGGTTTACAACCTATACAAAAGAAGAGTTATGGTGTGAATAACAGTGTTACATGTAAATATTTCTGGATGCAGGACATTCATTTACGAACGTAAGCGAGGACTTACACCTTTATGTCGTCTCCTTCAGTAAACATCACAGTGGTGGGTTACCGGTTTTTTTTCACTCGGAGGCGAATTAATGCTTAAGAAGACCATGCACGTGTTTACGACATGGGACTTAGATTACCTTTAAACAATATTTTATGAGTTAATAAACATAAAAATAGCTAACTATTATTGTTAATTGCAAACGTTTTAATGTATGTTGTGTTGTTTGAGGCAGGAGATCGACATAAGAAAACAATCACGTAAGAACTACGTGGCGAAAACATCGACACCTTCCTCGGGACACAAACCCGCAACCATCAGCTTCGCGTTATTGGACGCTGTTCTGCGTGGTTGAGACAGATTGCACACGTTTAAAACAAGCTGAGTACCCGGCGTTGCACCCTTCCTACCACGCCCACTACCGCCGGCCCCGCCCAGCCTCGCCCTACATGCTGCCTAAATGCTCTGAGGATTACATTACACTACACTTTGTGAATACTAAATACACATACGACTTATACAAATACACGTTTGAGGTAACATTTTGAAATGCAATTCGCCCTACGATTTTTCTCAATCGCTTAAAAGTATTCGAGCAAAATGTGAACGCAATCGCTCCAGTGGCCTAAAACTACAAATATACAAACCACACATAAACGCCCCCCCCCCTCGCGAAAACACATTCACGCACCCAAATACACACGTTTATGTGATATAAAATTCTCGATAAAACAATTGCTGTATAAAAATATATCAAAAGACTTGTTTTTTTTCTTTCGGGGGCTTTTCCAGCGTTCAAGGGATGACGATTTCGGCTACCCGCGCGGTGTACACACTATGTACCACATGGGGTCATATTAATCTGTACACTAGTCACACTTGCAGTCTCCTCGACCTATGGCTAGCAGGTTCACGCCTTCCGCGACCGCATACATACATGAAAGACAAGTGACAAACAACCATGCCAGTGGCAGGACTCAAGCCTGCGATCGAGGCGCTGAGTTGGCACACGCTCTACCCACCTCGGCCATTCACGTCAGCAAGACTGATATTTTAAAATAATAACACACAACTGAAACTGTGTGTCAGAGAATAACAGTCATCCAAATAACCATACATATTGCTCACAAGGAAGTCATTACAGCTTTTGATGGGATACTTTGTATTGTACCACTGCTCCTAATGATCTTTTTTTTATCTTTAACGAATTTGATTGTTACAAGAATTGTTCTGGAGTTATTCTCAAAATGTTGCATATGCACTTAAAAGGTTTCTACCATAGTTTATACATTTTCTAAAAATTCTAAAATAAGATGGGGATATCGCATTACCCAACTCTTTGTGTCACTGGCTTAACCAAAGGGTCAGAAACAGTACGCACAGAAGTGCAGGCGGTGCAGTTGGGGCGTGGGGGGGGGACAAATGGGCAGGAGAATGGAACCAAGGAAGGAGAAAACCGCAAAATGAAATTCTCATGGCGGATGTTTGTGATAATGGTGTGTGTATGTGTGTGTGAGAGAGAGAGAGAGAGTAAGAGAAAGAGAGAGAAAGAGAGAGAAAGAGAGAGAAAGAGCGAGAGAGCAAGAGCAAGAGAGCAAGAGCAAGAGGAAGAGAAAGGGAAAGAGAGAGAGAAAGAGTGAGAGAGAGAAAGAGACAGAGAGAAGGACAGAGAGAGACAGAGGTAGAGAAAGAGATAGAGACAGAGAGAGAGAGAGAGAGAGAGAGAGAGAGAGAGA
>BOPP01000112.1:3737528-3762980 GCA_017312745.1 Gryllus bimaculatus | reverse complement strand
ATATATATATATATATATATATATATATATATATATATATATATATATACATATATATATATATACACACACACATGGAATGTGGCGGTGTTCCTACCCTGCTGGAACGTAAGATGCAGCGCCGACGAACTTATCGGTTTGCCTCTCCAATCCCCCAGTCGGAAATCGCCGCGTCCGGAACAAGCTATAAGCTCTGGACATGATTGGTAGGATAGTGCACATAAGTGAGCGTGCAAGTGTAAGTGCGTGATGGGACAAGACTGAAGGAACATCACGGGTGATCAGCGGTCATTTGTTAAGGTACCCTTCCGACATTCACCTGGTACTGATTGGAGAAACTATGTAATGTATGTACAGTAGTACAGTACAGTAAGTACAGAGTAACAGTAATGTATGTACTCGTAGTACAATTGTAAGAAAGGGAGTTTCAAAAATAAAAATTAAAATCATAACGAAGTTCCCGCATGGATGACAATGTCCCCTCTTCTGCCAGCTCTTGACGTTGGGTAGTCACTATATTTAAATCAGACATTAGCTCCTTAGTATCTTGCTACGCAGAACATAGCTACAAAACTACCGAAAATCCACCAAAGTCGGTACTATATTCTTAAGACATCGCAGTCAGCGACATTGCATGGGCATCGGCAATGCTACCACTAAACCATTACAGCCATTGTTAGGCTTATTTAATTTCGGAACCTGCGTAGATCGCCGCCTCCGCTGGAGGTTACCAGCTCTCAGCTTGGTTGAGGCGAAGATACAAGTAGATACATTCTGGGATGATAACCAGTCCACGTCCATTTCCTCAGTCTGAGGTCACTTGTCAGGGCAAATCCGAAACTCAAGTGAGAACCGTCCAGATAAATGTTGGGGAATTGGGATCCCCGTCCACCTCCCAATTGCGTCTCCATGGCATTGACAACGTGGGTATCGCCGAGAAACGGTGGATGTTTCTAATCTTCCATCACATGCACCAAAAACTGAGCCACCCCCGTGGGGAAAATGGGAATTGCGATAATGGTAACAGATACGAATGTTACCAAAAACGTCGACTCTGATTCGGATTGACAGATTGATTGAGTGTTTAGTGATTCCGTGTACGTCAACTACCAGGGTCATAAGTCTCGTAAGTTTAATGCATATTTTTTGCTCGGGAGGTGGTGGTGACCTTTCCCCCCGCTGTATGGCGAGATCCGGCGCCGACCTACCGTCGGCTAGTAGAGTTTTCCTCAACCTGGTATCTCCCATTAGCGGGGCACCGCCCCAACCGGGAAGAGCTCTCAGCTCCTGACGGGTCTCCCGGCATGTGTGGTAGTGTAGTGCGTGGTAGTGTATGTGTGTAAGGGATGAGAATAGGACAAGGAAAAGAAAGATGAGATCACGCGCGGTCCGTGGGCCGTTAGTGAGCTCTGAGCTGTGCACCGACATTCATTTTTTTAAATCTCTTTTATTAAAAAAAATTGTATCAGAGTTATCAAATAAATTCTCAAAAAATTCTTCGTTTCACGATCAAAAGCAAAAATATTCAATCAAAAAAAGCTTATTTTCACATGCAAATGAACCAAATAAAGTTTGTATAGCCTAAACTACGATGTCATCATTTTTCTTCACATCAATGACAACAAAAAACTAAATCTACTAACAAGTCCAGTAAAACCACTCAATCAGAAAGCACACAAACACTATTTCTCTGAAAGGTTCGTATTATGCCGCAATGGCGCGTTTCACCACGTATGGCAGGGAATAGCCGATTTTCTACGAAAGCCAAGAGCACTGGAGTGCTTATCAACATGCAAAGGAATACGTACGGCACGAAGCGGCCGGATGAGCCAACGTGGCAATCTCTCAATTCGATGGACTAATATTAGCGAATCCTTTATGCGCTTCGCGTTTGTTTATGGCTACTTCTCAGTTGTATTTTACTAATACCATTCAATTTTACCCCCTAATTTTCAATTCTTTACTACAATATTTAGTATGCATTATTTTTATAACTTAGTTTGGTCAGGCATCTATCGATGACCACTGTTAATTGTAGTTTATGCAATTAGTTTATAATGTGAAGTTTTAATGCAGGAGTACATGTTTTGAAAACATTATGAGCGAGTTTTCAAATTAGTACGAATGCAATAAAGGAACATTATAAACGAGTTGCATACGCTTTTTTTGTACAACATTATAAATTTATAAGAGAAACAAACTTAATTTTGCGAAACAACTTTCTTGTGACGTCTCTGGTATTTGAAATCTACGCGAGAAAACGGTGGTCGGCTGTTCCGTTTACATTTACCTCTCGATTCTTTCATGCAATTGACTAAACGTGTGATGTAATCATTCGTACCATAAAATGCTAGTACGTCATTTATGCCGTAAAAGCCCGATTATTACCGATTTCTTGCAACGGAAAAGATTGTTTATAAAGCGGATATATAAAAAATATAAAAGTATTGTAGACATTTTCACGTTTTAAGTTCAGAATGGTGTTGGTATTCTCTCTTTGAGTGGAGCCCTTAAAGCTTTATCAATATTATTAAAGTTGGACGCCTGTCCACAATTGTACTGTCGCTGTATATGTTTCGGTCCGTACATTACAGACGTTTCCATCTAGCATTGTAAACAACAAAATTGTACAGTTTCATGGTTTGTAATTTTCCTCCTTTTTTGTCGGTTGTAATTGAATGATTTGATTCTCTAAATGAAATATTTAATTTCAGGAAAGTTCAGGGCATTCCTGGGCAAAATAAAATCTTATGGGACTACAAAACCTTTAACATATTTTGTCTTTTTTTCATTTCGTTTGAGGCTTTTAAACTTTAATTTAAAATTCATAGCATGTACGATTCTGCAAGTCGAGAAAGCAAAAATATTTGCATCGAAAAACACACCTCTCTTCTTATTGCGAAAGCGACCAAGTACGCCCCGCATCACTCGTGCAAGTTCAAAGTTGCATTGCACAGCGTGGCGTGATCCCTCCTTTCTCTCCTGATCGGGAAACGATGAGACATTTTGCTACCCTTCTCACGTGAAACTGAGATTTTCAAGTATATTTTGATTTTGCACTTTTTGCCAACTTTCCCCTGCTCTGGTCCCCTGAGCAGGAACTGATTTTTTGAATTTTACATGTTATTGAAAGTACACCAGTTCAGTCAATTCTCGGCGGTACTGTATGCATGGTTTATGATGTTTGGGAAAAATATTTTCAAAGTGGTTTAGTTGTAAGTTATCGTTAGCATTTCAAACGAAAGTAGTTTTGTGGCTTCCAAACAGCAGAAAACTGATGATGGCTAAGCAAGCGAAACCTGCTTTTGAAATAAATAATGTTGGCAATGACAATGCCTTAAATTATTTCAAACGTTTTCATTTGATGTTAGGTTTGTTAATCCAAAATGTATATTTAATAAATCCTTTGTGTAAAGTTGACCATTCTGAAAGAAAATTCGACACAATGTTTATTTCCGAAACTTCTTCTAACGAAATCTTACAAATAGTCAGCAAAATAAAAAATAAATATTCATCTGTTTTAGATGAATTTCCGGATTGTTTATTGAAAACTTGTGTACCTGCTCATATACATCCGTTAACTCACATTTTCAATGCTTCTTTATGCACAGAAATATATCCAGATATTTTCAAAACAGCAAAAATTAAGCAACTGTTTAAAAAAGGGAACAAAAATTAAATTCAAAATTACCGACCAATCTCTCTTTTGTCCGGTTTTTTCAAAATATTAGAGAGGCTTTTCTATACGCGAATGGAAACTTTTCCCAGGAAAAACGAAGCGTTTTCAGACTCGCAACACGTGTTTAGAAAATCAAAATCTACGGAAAATGCATTTTTTTCATTTTCTTAAAGATGTTGCTTCATCAATGGACCAAAAATGAAGCATCCATTGGAATATTAATAGATCTTTCGAAAGTTATTAACCATAACATCTTGCTATCAAAATTACCTTCTTATGGAATTAGTGGTATCTCCCTAGATTGGATAACCTTACCTTAAATATCGATATTAAAGAGTAGAAATACCGTGCTGGCACGAAAGGAAATTATTTACTTATCTTTCGAATTCTTTACCAATTGAATATGGGGTCCCGCATGGCTCGATCTTAGGTCAAACAATCCCATCAAAAATGCCATCCGCGTGATCTTCGCAAAGCCTCTTCATTGAGCTTGGAATCTTACCACCTTGCCTATATATTTACGAATCTGTAATATTTGTCAAAAGTGACTTACTTAACTGTGGGAACATATTTTCATGCAATACTGATATTTATAATTACAACACACGTCGTAAAAATCACGTCCATCAAGTGTCAGTATCAACAGCTCACTATCAGAAATCCACATACAATACATGCACCGTTACTTTACAAGCATTTCCAGATGACATTAAACAATTGAACCCAGTCCACAAATATAAGTTAAAAGTAAAATATTTTCTGCTGCATAACTTTCTATACAATAATCCAGACTATACTGATTATCAAAAAGAAAAATAATGTTTATTTTAACAAAACAGTGATATACATTGTATTAGTTTACATTTGTATCGTATATATTTTTTAAAAGACTTAATATGTTTGCAACAAATAATGTACTTCAGCTCGGGGTCAATGACCCCCATCTCGTTCAGGTTTTTGTCCAGTTTCCCTAATCCATTGAGCAAATGCTGAGATGGCCCCTTGTGTTGCTTTTGGACGTAAATGTAGCTTCACTATGCGCACGTTTTGCTGAACTCTCCTTTTGCTTGTAAGGGTAAGTGCAGTGATAAGGGCGAGTTACTATTTTGTTAGCAATGCAGAAAAATCATACTTGCAATTCGTTTACCGATGCAAGTAAGTTTTCTATAACTCGGAATCGAAAATGTCTATTTTTCATTTGCTAATATTGCGATTTTTTAAATTTATTTATATTTATTTATTTTAAACTTTTCTTCATGTTTATAATAATATCAATAATAATATCAATAATAATAATAATAATAATAATAATAATAATAATAATAATAATAATAATAATATGCCTTTATTGATATGGCGAGGCTAGGGCCATGAAGCCCGCTCTTCCGCCTAACTACTAACCATCATTCAACAATTTATAGTTAAAATTACGAAGGGATTCTGGAACTCAAGAAAACGTGCGCAGATAATCTCCCCCATACGTCACATACTGTTTTTACTATTTTTTACTAAATAAATCTACATTAATACAAAAACCCGAGTGCCTAGTGGAAATGGTAGGCAGAACCATTTGTGCGGGAGGTAAAATTACCTGATACAGACCTTACCAAAAATTATGTAAATAGTGTATGAAAATACTTGTTTTGAACTTATATTTAATAGATTTACATGAATTGCTTGAGTTTCATTATATATTTTTGTTCTGAATTTCGGAAATTGCATTCCCGTCATTCGAAAGAGCTGTCACCCCTTTTGTTGGGGCATCCATTTCTGTTCCAGAGTATACGTGAACATTCCTTAAGAAAAATTTGGTTGAAACTTAATTAAGAAATACTAGAAAAGCAATTACGACTCTTGAAAATGATGTAAATGGATGTATACAATCAGGGTTATTAATTAAAATAATATTTTTGCGGTACTATGTTAATACGTTTAATTCATGCAGCACTTTTCTGTGTTCATAAACAGTACATTTGACACATTTCACTAATAGTTTTTCCTTAGAGTCAACATTTTATTTTCTAAGATTTATCGTTTATTTTATTTGCGTGTGTTCCGGATTATCTATAAACCAGTGGTGTGCAAAAAAGTGTGACTCTTGAGCCAAGCAGCTTACGTTCTTTCCTTCTAAATTTGTTACCTAACTCGCCGCTACACTATCCGAAACTGTGGTACCTTCAAAGGTACCCTTCAGTGAATCACCTCAACCTTAAACACGTACTAATTTTATAAATGGGGTACTAACAATTAGTATACTTTTAAACCTGGGGAAAACAATAACGTGCCTACTACAAAGACCTACAAAAGGCCTACCACAAAGACACAACCAAGATCCAACACAAAAGATACGTTCTCCGAAAGTTCATTCCACGCAGAATCGAGATAGAAATAGTGATGATTTGTTTCGCTTTCTCAAAAATGCATAATTATTAAATAGTTTATTGGACGAAAAGCCGATCCCCAATTTTATTATCATCATTTCGCTTCTTTTTTTTTTTTCTCGAATGCATAGTAGTAGTCATGTAATGCAGCAAACAATCGATGTTGAGATTTGACGGTTTTTGAATTGAACTGAATTAATGCCTAATTTTACGTGGCGAGACTCAGGCCTCACTTGACCACGCAAATTTCGCTACGCTCCTTTCACCAACTAACAGAGAAAGAGGTATTACTTGGGCGAGAAACAGGCGATTTGAATTTAGCTCAGAGGCGTCATTTGGGCTTGATCTATTTCATGTAGTAAATCTACTAACATGGGACAGCCGGCTTCACTTCCCCTCCGAAGGAGGCTTGAGGATCTGTTACATGTAGTAAATCTACTAACATGAGACATCCGGCTTTACTTCCCCTCCGAAGGAAGGCGTACGAAGGACTTTTTTCGCCCTTAAAAATCCACGGCTTTGATCGGGTTTGAACCCGCCAACTTGGGTACAACAGTCCGATACGCGCGCGTTCCTAATACCGTAAAAGTGTTGTTTTTTTGGTATACGTAATAAAGAGGAAGCTAAATAATTATGCAAAACACCAGTGTAGAGATTTTGATACGGAAACATACATTTTGGGAAGTCCCTGATATCGAAAGTGTTTGTTTCATTTTAATACTTCTATCCGATCGTCTGTAAACACCACTAGCACGTACACCACACACAGGATTTTCGCCAAAATGGACGATCTACTTGATGTCGCGGCACTTAGAATTTGAAATAGATCTTAATTTATAAATGATTTTATTTATTTTTTTCCCGAAAAAAAGTAAGAATTGTACGTGAGGCATGAGAGAGACGCAGTGGAGTCTCCTAAAAAGATCGATTAGGGGATGCAATAAAAAGTAGCAAAGTGTCAATAAAACACTGGTTGCCCTCAGTAATTACCGAGACCTGGTGCTCAGACACCCTTGTACTTATTGGAATCCAAAATTAACAAATTAAAGGAAATATATTCTATTATAAATGACCATACAGCAGGAACTCAAAATGTTATAGTATTTGGGTCCAGCAAAAGATTTTTAAAAAAATGAAAAAACTACTGTTGAGTCAGTAGACCCTAAGAAGTCTTACTGTATGATGCTCGTTGCTTCTCAATTAAAGTTCATAGACATATATAACTGTATCACTTTAGCCCCATCAATGTGTCGTATTAGCCCCATCAGGTGGGGCTAATTTGATAAACACTTTTGATTTTTTTAAAGATTTGTGACACAGTCTTATGTTATTTTTTACTTCATACCAAAACAAGATGAGATTCGATTCTTTTTTAAGATTGTCCAAAAGTCTTGTAAGGGAATAAAAGGAAACACGATTACTGAATATTCAGCTGTGACAAGAAGTGCAAAAAAGGTTTTACAAGATGTTGGGTGAAGAAGAAATAGATTCTAATGACAGCAAGAAGGAAGAAATTATAATATGGTACAAATAATGTTTCAATGGTTCCAGAAACCTCAGGAAAAAATTATATCACTTATGCCTCTGTTGTAAAAGTGTTTCTTAAATTGCAGAACTTCGATTTCATTTTTACAGAAAACTTTTGAGTTTTTGGGAGTTTTATAAGACATCATTTGAAGCACATATACTCACAAATATAATAAAGTATACAAATCACCAGTAATGAAAGGGAAAATGTCTTAGCTAGGGACAGATGTGTGTAGTGACTAAGGTAGTTTTTGAGAAGTCTGTGAGAGAAATTTTGGATTGTTATTTTCTCTATATTGCTACTGCCATTTGTGATTATTCAAGTGTTCGATTTTTTAGTGTAAGCTGTTTCGGTGATTTTACAAGAGCTTAATAGATTTGACAAGTAAAAAGTAAATACTCAGCATTTTTCTTTCATCAATTTTGTTACAACTAATATTTTATAAAAATTGAAGACTACACTTTCAAGCATAAAATGTAGTTAATTGGTCACTCATAATTGCAGATTGTTGTTCCTAAAGACAGTGGCTGTTGATGTACATACAGACGTCTATATAAACGTAGTAGTATGAAATGTTTTCAGGATGTAATCTGACTTTGTCACGTAGCAAAGGAAACAACCAAAGGACTCAACCACCAGCAAAACAATTAATAGGACAGTTTTGATTGATGTTAAGGAATGTCAATTTGTTGTTCAGCAATATAGAAAAGGACGAATCTAGAAAATTATTGTGAAATAGTTAAAAAATCCTTATATAATGATTCACTCATTCAAAATTGATGAAGGTTCTGCAAGATATAAAGTTGACTTGGAGAACATAAATTTTAAGCTTATGACCCAAGTTTTAATCTAGATTGAAGTTCTTTCTGTTTAAAAAATGCTGTTGTTATATCTTATGAAATTGACAAAGACAACAGAAAATGAGCTCCTGAATTTATCTGATTGCTTGTTCTTAAGGGCAACAAAAAATTATTTTTCTTTTACAAGATATTTATTTATTATAATGTAAGTTAGAGTCCTTTTGTTCAAATAATGTGATTGTGATATTCTCTCCATGAATACAGAAGATATGGTTGATCCAATGTTTAGGGTGGTACGATTCCTTTGATTCCTTTTATGATTCATTATTTATCATGATTCCCAAGCTTATTGTGACACGGTTCACTTGAATCATTGGTTGAATGCTCGAGAATAATTTTGCTGGCATTGATTAATTTTCTTAGGCCAAAGCATAAATATATACAATATGACTACAGGTCAAAGCCATATAAATTCCCCTCACATTTTAAGTCTTCTCCTAATAGGTTTGTGTGTCTACTGAGATGGAAGGTACGAATACTGATTTTATATATGATTTGTGCCGAGAGGGAACTTTGAATGAGATCCAGTGTTGTCAGAAAGTGGGTTTGCTTACATCTCCACGTGTTTGTAATCTATGTGAAATTTACTGCGAGAAAGGATAGTATAGATGGTTTTGAGTGGATTTCTAGAGAGGCAAGAATGGTCATAGCGTGAAAATATCTTATTATTTTCTTTTAAAATATCTTATTAATTTTTTATTATTAAAATGGGGGTGGAGGGAAATAATAAAAGTTGAAGTAGAATGTGTCCATGAAATGTAATTTATTTTAAATAATTATATTTATTGTGCTAACATCATGAACTTTACTACACATGACTAGTATATATAAACCAGGATTCAGTTCACGGAATCGATTCTTCTCCAATTAACTGAATCAGTGAATCAAAGGAACCATGCAACCCTAAACGCAAGATTTACAGAAGATACATTTATTCACTTGCAGTTGTTTTTTTTCACATTCCCTACATTGTCCCCAGGTACATTAGTGCAATGTACCTAGGACACACCATACACAAACAAATTATCTCAAAGAGAATCTTAATAGAATGTTTTTAAAAATATTACTATTATATATTATGAGCATATTATCTGAACATCTGAGTATATTATCATATGCTCAGATGTGTAGAATTCCAAAAAGATGAACATCAACAATTTTATATCCAAAAAAAGGGAGAAAAAAATTAAAACATGAAAAGTGTCCCTAGGTATGACAGTTTCCCCAAAATATTAACAACATGAGAGAGATGGGAAAAAAATTACAATTGTGTAATTTTTTTAAAACACAAAAGCATAGAGGAAAGTGTTGTTTATGTCATCAGTTACCCAAAAAATCAAACCTAACCCTACCAAAAGTTTAAAAGACAAAATTTGGAGCCATTCCTGAAAAATTCATTTTTTAATGTTTTTTAATATAGCACATATTTCATGCAATATTGTGCAAAGACTATTAAAATGTTCAAAACATGTGCATGAAAGAAATAATGAAGAATATATTTTAAAAAATCTGCATCTTCAATGTTGCAATTTTAGGGAGACTCCGCAAAAATTTCATACTTTTCCAATTTTTGAAAGTATAGTTAACAGTGAAAATCAAACCTATGCCACCTTTATGAGAGTATTTCACTCTATTCTTGCCAGACATTTAACGAAAAAATTAGGATCCACTTTTGAGAAAATTTTGAAATTGTCCATAGGGATTCATGTAAAGTAGCTCCAAAATTTAAAGAATGTTTTTCAAAATTGTTGAACTTTGGACAGACAGTTAGGAGGACAGTCGGGACAGACGTTTCAAAGCCAGTGAAGCTACAACAGAACATATTTTCTCACATTATTTCTAACTTTTGCATTTTTCTAAAATTCAGAGTTAAAAATGATACTGGTGCCATATTAAGTGACCTTTCCTCTATCCACATACAAAAATTTAAATAGAAAATTTTGAACCTTTGTGAGAAAATGATATTTTTTATAACTTACTTCAACTTCAAGCAGAAATTAAGCAAAAAAATACGTGTTCTTCAAAATATTGCACCTGACCATTTTAAAGATTTCATTTAAGACAAAGATTCCTCTTATTCAGTTACGTAATTTTGCAATGATGTTTTTTTGCAATTTTTAAAAATACAGATTTCGCCGAAAATAAGTCCTGTACCATCTCTTTATCCACAGGAGTAAATTTACACAAACAAAATGGAAACTGATTACGGGAAAATAATTGTTTAAAAATTCCCTATATTTCAAACAAAATTATGCGAAAAATACTCATATTTCCAAAAATTGTCCAAAAAATTATTTACAATCTGTTTTTTCAAAAGTTAAAGATTTCAATAAAAATGGGAAGTTTACCATTTAAAATAAAGCTTTTTTGCGCTATCTGAGAAGAAAATGTTTGATTAAAAAATTTGAAGCCGTTTTTGATAAAGTTTTGAAAATGATGTTGAGGATTCATGTAAAAGAATACCCAAAAATCAAAATATCTTGGGCATTAGTGTTGATCACGAACCAACAGACGCCGGATGTTTTGCAGTCAAACAATTTTTCAGTATGAAGGACTCACAAAACATGGTTTCTGACTACACAATGTACTAGAGGATTTAATATAGTACACATAGAATCAAGATCTAAGGTACACACAGAGAGTATTATAGGCCCATTTGTTTACACTGGCCTCTCCCTCAGACTTAACCACAGGCAAATAGCAGCTAAGCATGGTTTTAGATGAAAATTCGAACCGACGCAAGTCATTGTACACCCTGGCCAGAAGTATACAATGCCTTGGAGATCCCGGCTAAATCGACATCTGGTATTCAGGAATGAAAAAACTTGCTCATATGTTTCTTTTAGAATGTCTACATCTATTGTAGAAATAAAATTTGTTGAGTATTTGAGAAACAAATGAAGTTGAGAAACAAATTTGAGTTGACCAGAAATTAGTGTATGATGTATCATATGATGGGCTGTAACGGGTTAAATATCAATGGTCTACTGGCACTAGGGATGTACAACGACGGTGATCAGCGCAAAGCTATAGGAGCTCAATTGTAAAGGCTCAATTGTAGGTTCAACTAAATCCACTATCAATTAGTAAAATAAACTAAAAAGAGTGATTTATTATAAAGAACATAATACATTAAGCACAAAATTAGTTTGTAAAAACTAATAAATGAGGAAAGGCTATAATAAAAACATAACCGACAGAGGGCCTCCCTTAAAATAGTTTAATACCCATCTGCCTTCTACTGTGGTAGAGGATTGGAAGCAGTGGCGAAACGTTCGGGTTCGCTATGCGTGCCTGCCCAGGTAAAATAGGGCCTATTTTTAGAGTATATTTTAATTACTTCAGGTACTAACAATACTAGTGTTTTCTATGCACTTTTATAAAGGGGGCCCAGATAAATGTTTTGTGGGTTGCGGCACTCATTGTTACGCTATAGATAGGAAGATGCCCATACATGCAGTTAGGTGAGATTTCTGCAAACACAATGAACATTATCTTCGATATACACACTAGATACTAGATTTCAAGAATGCAGTGTCTAAATGATAATTATGTATGTAACTCAAGATGAAGGAAGCTGATAGCAGCGTCACACTGCGTTACTTAGGGATAGAGGGTGAAGTTTAGTGGCATTAAGCTGATAATTATTTTTACAAAAGTTTTCAACATTTGCTGAAATAATTCCTCTAATTCAGTCTTATACTTAATCATTAAAATATTAATAAATTAAATTTAAAAAATATAAATTAAAAAAGTTTTGATATAAATTGTTATAACAAATGGAAATAATTCTTTGCAAAATGGTAAATTAATTAATTAATTAGATTTTGAAGAAAATATTCAAAGCTGATCTACAACGTATTCTAGAATCCAATTAAATTGGACCAATAAGCTCTGAGTCATCCACAATCGAGTGTAAACTGCTGGTTGCAAGAAATTTTCTCACCTATTCGTCCTTCCTTCACTCAAAAATTGTGCAAACAAAGTTAATCTAAATTGTTTATAATTTACTTAGTTATATAATTTATTTTTACTTATTGGAAACGAGGGGAGGGAGCTTTCAGAAGTGTTACATAATTAGTTAAAGAGGTTCAAATGCGTGTAACATACTAATGTGTTTCAGCAGTTGTTGGCAGAACGAGATTGAATGCAAAACCGTGTCAAGTGGAACTCAAATTCAGAGAGGAAAACAAAAATCACAATGTGAAGTCCCACTCAGCATAAGGGTGCAAAGGGTTAAGAGTATTCTAGAAGGATAAGGAAAATATGGCATGTTCCTTATCAGTAAACCAAGATGCACCTCACTCGCACTGATGGAACTACACTTGGCCCAAACTCCGGACTGGAAGAGATCTAACTACGAACCCTGAACATACACAGAAGAATTGACTTGATTTCTGTTTGTAGAATTTTAGATATAAAATTGAATTTTGAACAACCATTGGCCAAAATATGTTAAATTGATATACACAGGAATTTTTCTGTATTTTATAAATTTCATAAATCCCAAATCCAAGTTGAAGGTAATACAGAGAATTTGTGTGTGTTTATATTAGTTCCTTCCGAATACTACATACATGTAGTATTACAATACTGTAGCACACATGGATAATACATCTCTGCTTTTTTTTAGTCATCAATTTTAACATTTACAAATTAACAATATTGAAATCTTTTAAATGGCAAGCTGTTGAAGACTTAAATTTTTGCATTTTAAGTAGTTTCAAAGGAATAGAAGTTATACTCGAAGGCTGGCTACAGCAACTATCCTGTATTTTTAAATTTTCAAATTTAAATTTCACTCCTTCTGTGTGGTTCTTATCTTATGGGGTTTCCAAGGCTATTCCTGTCTCTTTTGCTATTTTTTTATCATATCACAATTTTCATTCATCATCTGTCATTGTGAGCATGAACACCAAACATCCTGGCAATTAAAAAAATCTGCCACAGGAGCCTTATAACAAACGTGATTACACAAAGCTACAGCAAAGTGAATTCTCTTTTAAGCAATGAACGAGTCATCAATATGAACAACCTAAATAAAAGAAATAAAAGAATAAAAAGAAAGTAAGTTTGTAAGGTATTTTTCCTGAACCCAATAATAGGCATTTTCTGTTTCCAATTTTAATTCTTGTAAAAGTATTTGTTGCAATTACATAATTAACAGTGTTGATTCTCTTAACCAATTTTCAACAAACAAAAATCATATCATGTAATGCATATAAAGTATGCAATTAATCAAACAAAAGTTTGAAAACAGGCAGTATAACATTTTATATAATTAGATACTAAAAAATTTAAATTACACTATGCACAGAATTATGCAAATTTGTACTTTTTCTCATCAAAAGAAATAAATTATAGATTATAAATTAATTAGAAATTTACTATATTTTGCTTAAATGAGTTCATGACATATTTCTTAAAATGCAGTGAACAAAAACAATAAAAAATATTCAATTTTTTTTTAATTCCCCCCCCCCCCTCTCTTTGGACGGAATAGTAAGAGTAAAGCACTAATTGGACGGAATAACTATGAACCAAATTTATAATATAAAATGCATTAAAACATAAATCTAGTGAAAAATAAATCTTGCAGAAATCTTTACCAAGGAACAATCATTTCTTTTAGATTATAAAATGATCTTTTTAGTCCTGGACCTCAAGCTTGTACCGGTGCATGACACAGAGGGCAGCTTTGACGAACATTAACATCCTGATCAGCAGCACAATGTTTGCACATATTGCATGTCCACACAGATGACATGTCCATAAGTGGGCGTCCAGTAGCCACACAAATTGGAAAACGTGTTCCACAACTTGGACACACACTGCATCTGAAAGAAGTCATGAAAACTTTAAACAGATTCATACATATTCACTTTTATACACTTTTACACTTTTATCTCTAGAATTATTTATGTCCAACATACAATCATTTGAAATAATTGTTATAAAATAATTTTAGCCTTTTGAAAAATTGATAAACAAAAATATAATAAACCAAATGAGACTGGAGAGGGGGAGGGACATATTCACAGTCATATTGAAGGCAGTGAGTAAGGCTCAAAACACTCCTCTTTCCAGTTTATATTTATGCAAGTAGAAAAAGATTTTCATTAAGTAAAATAGTATTGTACAACATTAGGCGAAAAATTTAAATATTTTTCCACTAGGTAGCAACATTTTATTGAACATTACCTTCATTTAGAAATAAGTTAACTGATTTTTCAATACTCATAGAACTGCAATGCAAGTGAAATGGAAAGATTTCAAGTTTTTCAAAGTGCAATTAACAATACAAAGGAGACTGTTTTGAATAACTGAAATGTTAAAATTTAGAATTTATAATTACAGCATGAAGGAAAATACATGAAATTGAACAGTGTACCCGTAAAAACAAACAAAAAACTACTTATTACTTAAACCTTTTTGGGTTTAAATTAATTTTTAAAAACTAATTAATGGGATTGAAAGAAGATTTTAAAACACTTGTAAATAAAATGTTGGCCCAGTAAATAAAATGTTGGCCCATTACTATATTCAACAGAAGTTTACCTATCGGGAGTCTATGCATTAAGTGTACTTAATTTGCTGAAACCCAGGAAAACTAGGCTGCGGTCTCCAAATTATTTTTGAAATGTGAAAGAAATTATGCATTGGACATACTCAAGGATGTTTTAAGTTACATGCTTTTAGAGGGTTGCTATTTATTTCTTGGGACCAATTTCCCTGATTATTCTCAGTTTACCAGAGGTTTGTAGTACCAAAGAGTTTCTTGGTTTTCACTACATAACATGAAAAGCTTAATTTGTACAAAAGCTTGGTTTATTTTCCTAGCACCTGCTCAGTACTGCCCAATTTATGACTTCTGCACCGTTATGCACCCTCTTTAACTTTCTGTACACCACAATTGTGTCGCTTTCCAGCTTTTTGCACCTTCTGGTTTCTGTATTAATATATTCAATTTGTACTTTTAATTTTGGTTATGCTTATTAGATTTTGGTTCAAGTTTTTCCTTTGATTTTGATATGTTTTTTGGCTTTAGTTTCATTTTGACTTTTGGTTTTGGTATGTGTTTGAAATATGGTGGACTCCTCTCCAACTGACAAAGAATTATTGGATATTCCAATCCGAAGTGAAACTGAAGAAGATTTCTTTTCTTTGGAGTCAGAAACATCTTCAGATGACAGGTGTCGCTTCTGTTGCACCTAGACAATTTTCTGCTAGATATAATTTTATTTCATCATCAGAACCGGAGAATGAAGACAATGAATGTGAGGATGAACCCTCTAAAAAAAAAGAAAAAAGGTTCGTTTGCATGGTCTACTAAAGAATTTCAGTTATTTATTCAGGCATTTGATGATTTTAATCCAGACAGCCTGTACAATTTGAATGATAGTAGTTCTGCTTTAGATTTGTTTTAATTGTTTCTTTTTTAAAGCATTGGTGAATTTATGGATAAACAAAGTAATAAATATCACCATTCTCTGTCGCAAACACTACCCCAAATAAAAAACTGGAAAGTGGAAAGACAGTTCATTTGATGAAAAACATTTTGCTTCATCACTCTTTGGTTGTTGACGTCACAGGTAAAGAAATTAAGTATTTATCAATACTGTATAAAGGACTTCTTTATGTGGACACCACAACTCAGAGCAATAATTTCCTGAGACAGATGTTTGCTATTGATTTAAATGCTGCATTTCTGCAACAATAGAGGAGATGGTTACTTAAAATCTGAAAAATTATAGTGTTCGACAATATTTACAAGATGAATTATAACCATTTGAAAATCTTTGTATCGATAAGAGTCTGCTTCTCTTTAAAGGTCATGTACATTTGAAGCAATGTAGTCCAAATATAGCTGATTCGGAATAAAATATTTGTACTTTGTGAACAGAATTTGTCCTGGATTTTATTGCATACACAGGAGCTGTGTGTGATATTCAAAATTTCAATTTACATAAGTCAGGTGGCACTGTGGCTACATTGTTGCAAAATTATTAGCATAAAAGCCTCACATGTGGAAAACTGTCACTCGAGCCCTTCATTGTTCACATAGCTTCATGAAAAAGGTACAAATGCTACCAGAACTGTCCACAAAACAAGAAAAGATATGCCAAAATTAGACGAGAAATTAAAGAAGCAAATTTCAAGGTCAGTCAACAGATAACCTAACAGTACTGAAATGGTGTGACAAGAGAGAGGTTTGTACACTGTCAATCTGCAATACAGCTGAGATGTAAGAACGTAAGAAGAGCGATTGTCTGGGTAGAGAAATGATTTTAAGGTCACTGTTTTTTTGCAATATAACAAAAGCATGGGAGTACTGGTCTGGACTAATATGGAGCATGGTACTAAGTTCTATTGAATCTGTTTGTAAATCTTGAAATGGTACAGAAAGCTTTTCCTTAACATTCTTGATCTGTCTTATCAAAGTCCATGCTCATCAGAGTAATAAAAATAAAAGAGGTAAAAATGGCCAAATTTCACCACACTTTAACTTGATGCATCAAGTGCTTGAAGAAGAAAGAACAATGATCTTGTTATATGTGTGAAGATTGTGATGTAGGTTTGTGTGCACCCACGTTTTGAAATTTACCACATCCAGAAGAACATTTGAAAGTACTTTGTAAGCAATATAAGATTACAAAAATGAAAAACACAATGAAATTAAAATTAATTAACATTCTAAAAAAAGCAAACAACAACAAATAAAACAAACGCTTTTAACATCACCAGTACCCGTCTAACACCTAGATCAAAAAGGATGGAAAGCGTGTACTGAGCACAGCCTCTCTGCACTTGCGAGACACATGCCCAGAAACTTCATAGCTGAAGTGCTGTGCAGCCTCGCTGAACACTGCACAAGGGGGACAACAGCACAGCTCAGCACAGCAGTCAAGGGTTAAATATTTAAATGTAACTTACATGTCAGGAATCATTGTTTCACAGGTTGTACATTCAGAGCGATTACTTCGTGAATCCTTTGGACTGTATTTTGTAAAAACATCCATTGCTAGAGACTCATAAGCTGTTCTCTTGGCCTCCGGTACCTACAAATAAAGAGGTAATAGAATATCAAAGCATACAATTAACAAACAGAACTACATTCTGTCAGTGTTATAAAAAATAAAAAAAAAAGAAATCATGAAAATTATTCTGAATATGAACAATTTCTTTCTCAGAGGTAGAATTTCATAGATACAAATGCAGGATCATTAGAAGAAAGTAAATTAGGTACTAAAATATGCAACTCACCTTCTCAAGGGACTCTAGTTTGATAAATGCTTTAGAACAAGTACCAAATGCTCTGTTAGCACAGCTGGCCAAAGCCAAAATGCAATAAATATCTTCTGGTTCCAATATATCTTCATATTCTCTCAGATGAAGTGCTGTTTTCATGGCTGCATCTACATAACCTTCAGGAAAAAAAGAAGCTAAATATAATTACAAGTAAAAGCAATGAAAATCCAAATCATTCAACTTTGGGTAAGTGAATTAGTATATCCTAAATACTAACTAATACCAGCATAATATTTTTATTACAATTTGTCACACTTATCACAATTATGTAGAAAATAAATACATTCTATCTATACTGTAAAATGGACATTTTTTCCCTGTGATGCCTAGTTTTGTTTAACCCTCATCCACTCACCACCTGTACCTTGTTCTACCCTCCTTGCTTCGCCCTGCTCAGCAATGCTCAGCCCTGCTCAGCCCAACGCCCTGCTCAGCCCAACACATCTCCATCAAGAAATAACTTTTAACTTGAATAATTCCTAGCCTAATTCTGGTATTAGAATTAATCAAAATGTCTTCAGAAGGCACTTTGATAGGCGTTCAGAAAATGATCATGAACTTTGATCAATTTCCATGCAGAGTTCGAGCTATTCATACAAACAACGAAAGGGGGTGAACTTAATGTCTGTTTTAAGGGGGATGAGAAACATGGATAAAGGTGGTGTTTTTTTCAAAATTTCACTTTCCTCTGGTTTTGTAAGTCAAGTGTCCAAATTTTAATAAGTTGGGAATAAAATTAATTTTTACAAAAATAGATAATAATTTTTTATATAATGCAAAATTATGAGAAGTAAAAAGTAACCTGAATTATTCCTGAAAAAATACTTAATTTTACTTTACAGAAAGTTTAGCCTTTTCTGAAATAAGCCAGAGCCAGACAAGAAATTGTAAAAATAATAATAAATAATAATTTAATAATAAAATAATAACTAATAAAAATTTTTGTAGCTATTAACATATCTAGTAAAGTTACGAATCTTATTATTGCAGAGGACAAATGTTAAAAATTGAGGCGAAGAGTAGTGGAGTCAAGATTTTTAATAACGACCAGTCAGTAATAACATTGTAACATTTTGTGATATGTTCAGCATTTTATCAGTCACCGTAAAATCTTGCTACTTAAGCGAAAATTTACATTAATGCAATAGTAAACATATGAATTATTTTCCTGCAGCACGTTAGTACAATATTGTGAGGTGGTGCTGACGATATAACTAGTATATAAACATGGCATTCATATACCATGATTTGAGATAGATGAATGCAAATAATTCCCCTGAACCCAAAGATACCTAAAGAAACGATGTTCAGTGAGGAAGTTGGCGCACTGACTTCCAGTAGTGATGCATTCGCATGGTCAGTATATATGATTACCTTTTTTTTGATGGAATGCAAGGAAAATGAGATTAATTTACCAAATAATCATTTAATCAACTATTAATAATATTACAATTAACAATAATTATACCAAAACCAATGTGAATTACTTTTATTCTTAATTGCTTGAAAATGATTTGATTTGTAAATCGCCACTATTTTTTCTTAACTAATATTTGATTTGCAATGAATCAAGGGTTATTAACATTGCTAAGGATGTTAAATTTCTTAAAGCAAATAAAAGTTTGTTCCAAATGTTTAATTAATGTCAATTGTATAATAACAATTGACACTTCAATTGTATAATAACAATTGACACTTCAATTGTATAATAACAATTGACACTTCAATTGTATAACAACAATTGACACTTCAATTGTAATTTTACAGAAAATTAAAATTCCAATATCATCCAGAAAATCACATCAAGTAATAACTAATAACTATCACTACGAATCACAGTATCAACTGCTGCAAGATATTTTAGATACTGCCAAGCTCTAAACAGGAATTGAAAATTGTGAGGCCAAATTGAAAAAAGTTGCTATTATATTGGATTACAAAGGATATGAAACATATATTAACAATCTCATCACGGATCTGACACTAAATGATATAGGTACATAATCCCTTATACCTTCATATAACTGTCGTTGAGCCAACATATAGAAGTGAAAAGCTTCAGCTCCTCTCCAGGCATTGTCAATAACTTGTGCATCCACCTCGTAGCCTGCGTCTGACTCTAACAAACCCATGAGAGCTTTGCTACGTTCACCTAAAGTGACAGACATTTAAATATAAACACATTATCAATATAACTAATATTCTGCAATTTTGCAACACATTCCAATGTTAAAAAATACAAAATGAAAAACCCATTCATGTAAATTGAAAATTGTATTAGAAGTTCAAGGATGAAATTACTAACCAACTCCAAGAGTTTGTTGTTTCATCTGTTGTTGGTGTTCTTCTACAAGCAGTGCTGCCAAAACATACAACTTCTTCATTTTTAATAACTTGTTTGTCTTTCTTCCCTCTGATTTTGCTAACTAGAAAACAATAATAATGGAATTTTTATGCTAACATTAAGGCAAACAATTCCTCTACAAGTAAAAGTATACACTATATAATATAAACCCTAACTATAACCATAATTAATTACTTTAAATTCAGCCTTTTTGGTAAAAGGTATGTAAATATATTTGTCCATGAATAGATTAACTGAGCAACACAAAAAATTATACCTGAATTAAGGTACAATCATTTTATTGGGCAGAAAAAACATGCAAAAATCTGTACAGCTTTTGAGTGTAGATTTTTAATGAAACAAAAAGTTATTTGTACGAGGATATAGGGTAAATGTTACCCACTTTTTGTCAAGAGCATCAAGAAACCATTTTATTTTTAAATAAAGAACTACAGGTATAAATTAAAGCATTTTACCTCAAAAAGGAGTTTGGCTGCATCCAAAAAGTGATTAGCTTTGCGATATAATTCCACAGCTTCCAAAATCTTGCCTTTTGACATGAGATATTCTGCATACTTAGAGAGAAGATTTCCAATCTCTGGTAATTTGTACTGTTTTGCTAGATCAACAGCTTGGTCCCATTGATTAAGATTTACACAAGTATCCACGGCTAGTTTTACTTGGCCACCCTGTGAATGAAGCACAACATTCCACACAATAAAAGTATTTTTATGGGAAAGAGAGAACCAAAGAATGCAATAGAAATTTCATACCTTAATATAAGCAGTAACTGCTTGAGAACACATTCCAACAGATGCAAACATCTCACCTATTGTCAATAAATGATTGTCTCTCTCTGGTAGTGTGTTAACAGTGGCTTCCAAAGCATCATAATCTTCAAGGATATAAAAACACTTTATTGTCTGGCCCAAATTACGTCCTTTCTCATAATATTCTCTAGCAGCTTCCCTAAAAACACAAGTGTGTCTCCATTTTCGCAGTCATACATTCCAAAAATGTTTAAAATAAGAAAACTGTCAACAAGAAAAACTAACCAATTTTGTCTATCTGAGAAGTAACTTCCAATAGAATTCCAAGCAACTTCCATTTGACTATCAGATCCTCCAGATCCCATTTTCATTAGCTGAATTACTCGAAACCAATCACCTAGTTTTTCACGCAGAGAAATGGCTAGGTCTCTGTAATACAAACAACATATGAAGATTGGAACTTACTTATTAACAAAATTACTACAAAAATAACACCAAGTTGTGTAGAATACCATTGATTCGTAATTGAATTAATCAATGATAAAATCAAATAGTTAATTACTATTTACAGATATTAACTGACGTATTTCAGCTTTACCCAGGCATTTGTCAATTAGTTTCTATTAGACAAGATATGGAATTAATTCTATTTACAGTAGAAAAATTTAGTAATTTAATTTTCATATTTGCCATCCTCGAGATGCCCCAACTCACAATCAGCACTTTCTACTCTGCCCCAAGAACTTATTTACCCCCCACATTACTCCTCCCTTATTTTCACTTCTGACCTTAAATTACTCAAAGCCAAATTGTGTTACTAGAAAGAAACACAACATATCAAAAGGAAATTTAATGAGCATTCAGAAAATTTCTCCTTGCTTTGACCTATCATCTACAAAACACCAAACCTACCTCATCATCTTCAAAACACTAAAAATGAAAAGCTAGTGGCCTTAAAATCTGCTTGAAGAAGTGGGAAAAGGGAAATGGGGTAGTTTTTCAAAATCTTAAGTACACAGCAACTTTCCCTTTGTTTTGGAGGTCAAGAAGTCAAAATTTCGTTAAATCTGAATAAAACTAGATAAGTGAACCCAACAAACTAATAAATATTCTTTATATAATACTTGTAAGAAATAGCAAAATTTGATTTACCTTCTGTCTACTTCTAGATACAGTTTTTCAGCCTCATTGAAGTTTTTAAAATATGCTGCCACTTCAGCAGCTTTTAAGGTGTCATTATAAATATTCTGAAGCTTTTTAACAAGTTGAATTCCAGGATAGTCATTGCAACGAACAAAAGCAGCTTCTGCAGCATTAAGATCCAATTGCCGTACAGCAGCTTCAGCCAAAAGTCGCCTATACATAAATTTGATGGAAATATAAAACATTTGCTTTTATGAACTAAATATGATGAATCATTGGTTAAGAATATACCATAATCTAGGGTGAGGATTCTCTTCTATAAATGTAGTAGCTTCCACAATTCCTACTTTCTCTAATAAATTCCTTGTGTCTCTTAACGATTTCACTTCTAAATCTAAAACATATTCATTGACGGGATTATCAGGGTTTTGAACTAAATCATCAAGAAGGACTGCTCGTATTTCCAAATCCTGCAAGTAAGAATCAAAAGCATACATAGTTTTTGTATACTCATTGTAATATCAAGATTGCTTCTCAGAAACAAATTTGTGTAGTAAAAAGTATTTCACTGAGCTGATTAATCCAATGACCTTCATAAATAGCAATATGACTAGTACATATAAGAATAAGACCATGCTTCTTATGCACATGAACTTCATGGCTTTCAAATACATATTCAAAGGACGCAAATAATGATGTTTCCTCTTTACATACATATATATATTAAAAGTTAAGAATGATAAGGTTCCAAATCAAAATTTTCATTTTTCTCTTGCAAGCATTTAATTTGCATACTATTATTACTCTACTATTATTCTATTATTTGTTGCATTTTGTTTAATGGATTCATAAATAAATAGTTTAATGTTTTTCTACAAAAAAAACAAAAAAACATTTACCTTAAACTGGCAGATGTATCCTGAACTCTGAATAGGTTCTTCGGGTTCCAAATCCCTCAGCACATACATGCGTGTTTTTTCCATAATGGCCAGCAATTCAGGGTTGTCACTAGCCCAACACATAGCCCAAACATCCTTCCGCTCAAATTTTGATAAATCCTTTGAGGGAGTAATGGTTTGACCAAGAGTATCACCCGCTCCATATGCTGAAGAAGGCGGCTCTAAGTCAAGAAAAGTCAGAACTCCTGTCATATCAATTACAGATAGGCGACTAGAACAAAAACATGTCATAAAATATAATAAACATTCATTCTTTTAGTATTTACTGCATCGTATTTTATTTCCAAGTCTCCTACCTTCCATTGCTATTAATAGCTAATTTATAAGGGCGACAATTTAATGGATATCGGTTAGTTAAAGCTACTTGTGGAAGTGAGTAACGTTGTAACATCCCTGACTCACGACCTATTATTAAGATCTTTTCAGATGCAGTCATGCAACATATTGGATCAGCAGTAGGCTGCATATTGGTGGAGGGCTGCAAAGGTAAACACAATAAATATAGAAACTAATTTTTATATACATCAAAGATTTTGCCGTTTGGATACAAAAAATACACAAAATACTGTTAAGATGGTCGCTTAGTTTGGAAATAAAGAAATAACTCTAGGCAGAAATTGCATAATTAATTTGCTGACCTCATATGATCGATCTAAATCTTGAATAACTTCAGCAACGCCAGATGGTGTGTCATCTACATGATAAAGTCTCTCCTTTCGTTGTCGAGATCCTAAAACAATAAAATCTCAACTTATTTTTGAAGTGTGTGTATTTCTACACATTCTACACACACTTTTTACACAACAATAAACTTCGTAACGCCTCATTACCTGCTAATACAAAGGTTGAACGTGACTTTGGAGTTCTGTAGTGCCATAACAAGAAATTATCTTGTGAAGCAGCAAATACATGGGTAGAGTTCATTGCTATCCACATTGGCTGTATGTCCATATATTTAGCTAAAAATTAAAAAGTTTCATTTTGTTTAATTTAAAAAATATTGAAATAAAATAAAAATATTGAAATTACTATACTGCATTTGTAGTTTGTTTTCAATTTTTTATTACATTCTTTTATTCTACATAAATAAAGAGAATTATTGAAAAGTTTTCAAAAAATTGATAGAATTTTTTTAATTTGTTACTAGCCCTTCTCTAAGTAACCTATGTAATGTCTGTCTGCAAATATTTTATTCTTTTACTTTGCAATAACTAATATTCTAATAATTTGAATCTTAATTACTCTTTTCCATGAGAAGTGATATTTACTCATACAAATATGTATTCTGTGTCATTTTTAATCCTACAGCTGAAATTATTCATGGATCTAATAAACTATGCACCAACATATAAGCTCATATCTTTAAAAGCTTCAACAGTACCAAATGCACAGATTTTAATATCCTACACACTGATAAACTAATACACAATATTATTTTTATTACTGCATTGAATTCAAGAATTACAAATAGCTTTTTCTTGAGAAAAAAATATTAAGTGCCCTCTCAAAACTGCTTGTTTGATAATATTGTTCTCAAAAGAAATAAATATGTTTATTCTTGTTACTCAGATACTCTGAAAGAAGGAAGTCAAAAGAGGGCAGAAATAAAAACCTATTAGTTTCTTGTATGCAACATTCAAAAAATATCATTGACGAACAGACACTGGTTACCCAAATACAGATCTTGGTCTTTGAAACAAAAAATCTGATACAATATCAAACTACTATGAATCTTTACAATAATTTTATTTATGGTAAAATCACATAATTACTATAATATTTAGTAAATATAATTTGCAGGAACACAAACCATTTGCTCCATTGACTTTAATTTGAAGATAGTATATTCAAATTTTCAATAAAGCCTAATCAGCAGAATGAAGAAAGACCAATACTCTAAAGTACCGTAAAATATTAGAACTAAAACTCACTGTCAACTGGTGTTCCAATTGCATTACACAGCATAAGACCATATTGATCTTCAGTCTTTGTGGCTAGCACACAATGCTCTCCACACGAAGCAACACCAAGTAATAATTTTACACATTTGTGATAACACTGTAGAGAAAAAAGGTTGTTTTCACACCTTTAGATTTTAAGATGGTTCAAAATCGCTATATGAAAACTAACCAATTATACATCAATAAATACAATTATACAAAAATAAAATCAATTGACACAAGTAGCCAAGGCCACCAACAAAAACACTTTAATCACATAAACCTGAAAAACTACAGGTTCACATACTGTATTCAGAATAAATGTTTGTATTGTTTGTAAAGGTATTACATGTACTTTGATATGTTCCACAAAAGAAGAAAAAATTGTTAGAAACTGTGCAATCAGGCACCAAGCCTCTCTTTCTCCATATAAATTTCAATGACTACTTAAAAAATTGGCACTTGGATAGGTATAATTTTGAAAGAGAGAGAGAAAGAGAGAGAAAGAGAGAGAGAAAGAGAGAGAGAGAGAAAGAGAA
>BOPP01000112.1:3710984-3737075 GCA_017312745.1 Gryllus bimaculatus | reverse complement strand
AAGAGAGAAAGAAAGAGAAAGAGAGAAAGAAAGAGAAAGAGAGAAAGAAAGAGAAAGAGTGAGTGAAAGAGAGTGAAAGAGAAAGAGGGAAAGAAAGAGAGAGGTAGAGAAAGAAAGAAAGAGAAAGACAAAAAAGAAAGAGAAAGAAAGAGAGAATGAAAGAAATGAAGAGAGAAAGAAAGAAAGAGAGAGAAGGGAGGAGAGAGAAAGGAAGAGAAAGGAAGAAAAAGGGGAGAGAGAAAGATTTACATCCTTAGATTGTAAATTTCTCATCAATCAAACCTTTTCACAGATACATTAAAATTGGTCCATGATACTCACTTCACCATTTGTTGTATTCCAGAATGTAATAATAGTGCCATATTTTTCAGGGCGATAATAAGAAAAGACAACTGTACTTTCAAAATAAGTCCATTTGTAATCTGGGCGAATATTGGCAAAGTAGATAAAAGAATCAACAGCTAATGCTACCCTCAAGGAACCTCCTTCCCATACACAACTCGTCACTTCAATTCCAGGAATTTTCAAGGAACGTAATTGCTGTAACATTCATAAAAATGGGAAACTGTTGAAATATGTGAATACTTTAGGAGAACATAGCAATTAAAATCTGAAGGGCCAGAGAGGGAGAGTCAAAAGCTACAATTTTGAGTTTCCTGAATTGAGCATGCTCCAATGCTCTCCAATCAGGATTACAAGTTTCCAATTCCTCATAGGAATAACAGTTAACAGATTTATATTGACTTGTATTGATTTTCATGGATTTGCCAAACAATTGAGAATTCCACTAATGATTATCTCTCTCAGATCCCTCCATTTCCACAGAGTATTACAAACAATTACCTCTCCAAAAGGGCTAAAGAACTGAATAACATTACAGTCTTTATTCTCACCAGCCAGTTGCATAACTCCAGTAACAGCTATTACACTTCCGTTATGGTTCCAGCAACAGCATATAGCAGTCATACCAGTATCAATTATAACAGGCACTGAAAATAGACAAAACACTCCAGTAAATTGTCTAATAAAAATTTTCTAATATGAACACGATTAAAACCTTTCATAAGCAATGGAATTCAAAGGTTCATTATTTTGGAGCTCCTATGCCAAGCTCTAAACTATACTACATGCTTTGTCAAGACATAAAAAACAAACTGTCGTAATATTGTACCAGTGCCTACATAGCATACATTCTGAATTCAATTATATTATGTGAATTACAATCATACTTACCACATATCACCGCAATATCTGAATTTCATTAAGTTTAGTCAATGCATAATGAGTAAGCTATACCAATATAGTGCATTCAGTGCTGTGTGCAAGTGAATAGCCTTCTACCCAAAGAATTGCTAATAAACACACTAGAAAAGTGTATTCTTCTTCAGAAAGAAATATTTCTGTCCTTGACAAGTCAAGTCCCACAGAGAAGTTTCAGAGAAGCTGCAATAGACAACAGATGCCATCACACTACAAAACTACCAAATCAAAGAATTTGAAAGGTTATTCTCCAATGACCAAATACAGAAATACACAAAAGGTCTTGCAAACCCTCTTCTCTCTCAGTAACAAATTGTTACCTCATATCAGAAGGTAAAGTTTTAATCAATTTATTTTTTGTTTGTATAATATACTATAATACTGACACTAGTATAGTTTTCACCCAATTCTGAGCATTCATAGTTGTGTTAACAATTATAAATCAATAATTTTCTATGAAGAATAACAATCAATTAATCTAGCTTGGCATATTAATTGACAAATTATAATTATTTTTAGGGCAATAAGCAGGTGGAAATTTGCCCAAATGATAATAGTACTTTCAGAATTAAGAATATCAAAACATTCCCACAACTCACAAAATGAAGAATTGGAAAAATTGTAGAAAAATATAAAGGTCTCCAATTATTTTCATTCTCTGTGTAGGTTTTAAGACATGTCCAAATTTTGTTTAATTTTTGTATTTTGTTCATTGCTGAAAGAGATATAAGGGCAGATAACCAACCACTAATTGAAGCTCAACAAAAATTTAAAGAAATGAGTAAATTAATGAGCACACTCAAATGAGAAAAAGATTAGTGTTCAAGCAAAAAAGCAGGAAGCTGTGGATTACCTAGAGTGTGAAATAAATTAAGAGAAAAATAAATCTCTAGTGAATATCAGAGAAAATTTGGTGAAAACAATCCATTTTAAAGAAAATGAAAAAGAAGAGAAATCTTATAATTCATCCCTTAAAAAGAAAAAGTATAAATCTGTATAAGTCCTTAAAAGTACAAAATATTTTCATGTCTTACTGTCATCACTTTCCCCTCTCATTATCTGCATGCAACCATTTTCATAACAGATAGCAAGTACTGGGCAACCCTCTTCAATATATCCATAACGACCATCATACCAATGAATTGATATGACCTGGACTGGTCCTTGAACAATTGGCAGACACTGAATATGCAATTTCATCTGAAATTAAAATTATATTGTACTTCAAGGTTATAATATAAAATTTACAATCAAACATGCTATACACACTCTTAAGGAACAATAATAAAATCTCACCGCAAAAGTTCCTTGATTATCATATGCATGAACTTCTCCATTTCGAAGGCTAAATAGCAGAAGCTTGCCATCTGGTGACCATTCTACACAAGTCAGCATAATCCCTTTCAATTCTTTGCCCCATATCCTATTTCCATCTACTGAGCCAACAATTACAGCTCCTAGTAACAAAAAGATAGTAAATAAAATAGACATAATATGGAATAAAAATACAAAGTGCATTATTTATAACAAGAAATTTAAGATCTGTACTTCAGAACTAACAGCATTCTCTAAGTATCTGCTCCCTCCTTCTTCAATTCTTTATTATATGCACATTTAATAGTACACAGTGCACATCAAGAAACAAACAAAAACACTGCCAGTCGTGATATGATCTAAATATTTAGTAATTACTTTGCTTATAATAATTTTATCATCAACAGAATAATTTATACATTAAATGGTATATAAATATTTCAAATTCACTCACAGTTTATGTCCCTTTACATTGAAAATATATTTCCTCCAACTCACATCAAAAACATTACAATAAAAATGGGTTACACTTTACCAAGCTTGGCCACTCCAATGGAGGGTGCAAAGGTAAGTCAAAGTAATTCAAAACAACAATGAATTTGGAAGCTGCAAAATTCTAGTGGACCTTAAAAACAAAACATTCATAAGGCCAAGGTGATGTGATTTGCTTTGCTTGTGCACTTCAAACTCAACAGTGAGGCTGTGGCATTTAGCTCACAAGATTTACGGGTCGTCCATAAATTACATAACGCCAAAGATGTATAGTGGGTTTGAAGCAATGCTACACTGCGTTACATAGCAGTGGACACATGTTAGTGGTACATAATGCAGATATATATTTTTAAAATGTTTCAACAGCTGCTGAAATAATTTATTTTATTCAGTCTCTTACTGAGACATAAATACATTAATAAATTAAATTATAATAAATTAAGAAGGTGATGTGTAAATTGTTAGAATAAATAGAAATAATTTTTCATCAATAATGTACATTGAATCTATTAGATTACAAAGAAAATTCACAACTAATCTATAGTATATTCAAGAATCTAATTAAATTGGTACAGCAGACTACAAGCCTTTGCATCATCCAAGAGGGCATGAGCTTTGTTGTCAGAAATGTTCTCACCCAACCCTTCATTCGAAAATTGTCCCCATATCTTATTTTTATGTGCAGTTGGAACTGCTACCTAATTCTCACTTTAATGATCATGAATTTCAATATATAACAGAAATACAATTAATAAACTTGCTCTTTCTGTTTTATAATTGATTTTTACTTATTATATTGAGGGGGGGGGAATCTTATCGCCAACATTACGTAATTATTACATTATTAAAGGGGATTTCAAGCATGAATTACAAGGTGGGGAGGGGATTTTCAAAACATGCCAAATTTACATTACGTAATTTATGGATGACCCCCTACATAAAAAAATTGAGTCTGGACACTGCAAAATTACCAGTGCATTCTTAAGCCAAAAAATATATACAGGTAAGGCCTGTGTTTCTGCCTTCTTCACCCTTTCTGCAGTGCCAGTAAATGTAAAGACTAAGCTAAAGTTCAACCTACGAATGTATTTTGTACTAATGATAAAACACACCATCTTCATAAACAATGCATATTTTCTGACCATCTGAATTCCATGCCATTCCCTTAACAACTGATTTATTACGATTGTTTATCATCTCTTCACACCAAGAACCCTGCAAGCAGAAAAAGTTTTCATAATATTTTGTTTCACCACATGCTAACAATCTCTTACAACAAATCATCATATTAGTCGTACCTTGTATAGCATCCACACAATAATAAGTCCATTCTGATCACTTGTGGTTAACTTCTGATGAATTTCATTCCAAGTAATAACTTGAATTTGACCACTATGACCCTCTAATGTTTGGTTCATTGAAAGATTTGATGGTGCAGCTAAACCTTTCAATTTTCCATCTTTGCCTTAAAATTAAGAAAGCGTAAAATTGTTTATCATGAAAATATGCATTGAAAAAATTCTATGGTAGAATAGTTAACATGTATTAAAAGTATTTTGATTGAGACATTATTTGTGGAGAACTTCTTCACAAGTAAATCATTAACTGTGTTAAAATTGGATAAAGCTTATTGAAGGCATGCACAGCCTGAAACAAGAGGGGGCAACATTTCCCAAAAGGAATTAAACTATTTTATTTACACATGACATATTTTACGAGCAAATTAATAAAACATATGCAGAAAATTGAATTACAACTGCATTGATAAAATTTCTTAATAACTCATTAAATGTTGAACCATTTGTAGGTTGCTGAATGACTTTAGAGCCTCTTCCCAAAATACCTTATGATAATTCCCTAAATTGTCAGGTTTAAAAAAGGTAAAATCAGAGATCAAATGTATTCAAAGTTTTACTACATAATGCTGTGGGGCCTCGTTTAAAAAATTTCAGTGGGACATTGCCACTGCTCCGTCCCCCTGTGTGCATACAACTCAAGACTACTGTTTATGCCATGAAGAGCTTGAAAGTTTCAGCATTTTCTTGAACACACATGATCACATAAAAAAGAACTCAAGACTAAAAAAGTGGCACACCTTTGATAAAATAATTTCCTAAAGATCATAACAATCCTACAATCTTTCAATTTTTAAAATACACCTTCAATAGAAACTATTGTAAGGAAGATGAACATTAAAAACACAAAATTTGTCTCCATTGTATTTAAGGTAACTCTTATACAATTATTACCTGATTCAAGCTTTAAAACTTTAAGTAAGCCATCATCTCCACCACATGCAATGTACCCTTGCTCCTTGTTCCATGCCAAACAATTCAATTTTGTATTATTTGGAATCGCAATCTGCAAAGATAATTGCATTTCAATATAAATCTAAGTGAAAAGTTTATTGCACACATGTATAAATATCTAAAAATTTAGACCTACTTTTTTACTCAAATAAATAAACATGATGACAGGTTCTTTCACAAATTCCTAGTTTTTGAAGGGTAATGGAAAGACCACGACTTTCTGCTACTCAGTCAAAGAAAGACTTACATCAATCACCGATTCTGATTTTTTAAAACAATACCCCTGTCATGTCATTGTAACGTATAATTCTATGCTCTGTATCTTTCTCAAATACAACCTCTGACACTTCACACCACGCGTCAAGCGCGTCACCGCGTCGTTAAGGAATCTGCGATTGAACCTCGTTCCGTCCCGTGGAAATATAGTGACTCCTCACGACAGAAGCTGATAGAAGACGGAGTCACGGTTATCCAATAGAGAGCTTCGTTATGACTTAGGTATTTTGGTATTGAAACTTTCGATTAGACAACAATGTTCCACTCTCCTACGAGAAACCGATCTTTAGAAGTCGCTATATTTAAATAATCGATCTAAACTATCGACTATTCGATTTCCCGGTTTTATTCAACGTGAATAAACCAACCGAACATGATTTGCAAAATATCCTCAATTATTAGTGCAATGTCTAGTTCTAATGAAGGTTGAAACTAATAAACTTTCCATTAGATATGGATTCCAATGCATTTCTCTTAATTTTTCTAACAATGCATTGAAAATGTACATTTGTATGCAAAACAAAATTTCAAAATGAAGTGTTGTCTATCTCCACTTGTAAAACTGTAAATTTACCAACTAGTTGCCAAATACATCATTTTTCATCAATGGTGTTTTCATTATGAACCTTTTACAGTTGATAACATAACAATGTGTCACAACAATACACGAATGACAAACTGAAAGTAGAGTTGAAATGAAAATTGAGAATTCTGAGTAACTATCTATTATTGTACTCGTGCTTCACAAAGTTAAAATTGCATTTGTGACATAAGGATGACACTGCACAGTATGTGAAGTTCCATATGCAAACACATTTTCCAGTTATAAAAGGTTAAAGAGTCTCAGTTATTTTCATAAATATCCAGTATTACAGTAAGAATAAAGAAAATTGCAATCAAAATTAGCCATTTTATATTTCACAAGTGGCCAAGGAACATGTAATGCTCAAGGAACTGCACTGATTTTGGAGTATGAAAAAAGCAACAAGTTCAAGTATCCTTCCAACATTTTTTTTCTAGCTAGTGATATGTTTCAATAGATTGATGCTTCACCTCACAAAGGGAAAATTCAATTACCTTCATTTTAAAAAAATTAAGCGTAATTTGCTTTCAATGAAAACAATTTACATTTCATTTTGTAACACAAAAAAGGATTCTCCTAAGTGTACGTATATACGGACGAAATAATGAGATCGTCAGGTAGCGAAAATTTGATTTCCAGATTTTAAGGGAAATAATCGTTTTGAAACTCTGATACCGAAAAATTAGGTTGTTTTCCTTCCAAAACTTTCGACCGTCTGTCCGTCATGTATGAACAACTATCTTTCTGTCAACAATCTATATCTCCTATCAACCTAATCTTTCTTGACTGATTCAAAGCCCAGAGATTTTGAAAATACACCTTTGAATTTTGAGGGTACTTTTGCATGAAGCTCGTAGTAAACTGGTGGTGCTAAACAGCACATACTTTCTCGTCCCTTAGTAACGGTTATGTCATAATATTATACAGTATTTCTGCTTATACCAACACATCTCAATCGATCAGCGCTGGCAACTAAGCGCGTGTGCAGCGATGGACGCTGCCAACAATGAGAACATATTTTCTTATCAATTATTCCATTTTTGCCATAAAATGCAGGGTGGTGCGAAATCTGTACATATTTAATTAATTTCATATAAAAATTATGCAAAACTACTCTTTCTTTTAAATTGTACATGCTCTTTTTTTTAAAAAAAAAAAACTAATTTGGAACAACAGACTTCGTCTGAGGTAAAAATTTCTATATTCAATTTTTAGTTTTGAATCTCATCTTTTTTTAATTTTCGGAAAATTAAGGATGTCAACGAAAATGCACCTGCCCCCGAGACCAGCACCATTCTCTTAAACGTCTTTTGCACTATTTAACAACAGAATTTAATCAAAAACTTTGAAGACTTTTTTGAAAATGTCCCAGGGGTTTCACGTAAAGCCCAATATTACAATATTGGTTTCAAATTCTAGGATCCGCAACACCAGCTAGAACGATTGGGGAATATCAATTTTGGAGAAAATCGGCTGAACAGTTTATGCGCTAGCTTTGTGCACAGACGGACAGGCAGATTTTTTGCCGTCAATCGATTTTTCGGTATGAAAAACGCACAAAACAAATATTCTGTCTACACCACGTGTTGGAGGTTTTTTCTCCATTTAGCAACTGCATTTATCCACTTTTTCCTTACCAAGGCCCAGCAGTAAGAGTTTTTGTGTCGACAATTCGGCGTTTTCCGGCGCAGTTACAATACTTTCTCTTCTTACGTTATTAAATGCAAGAAGATAAAAAGCAACTATTTAAAAGTCAAATCGTATTTGCTGCTTGGAAATAGTTTTAGGTTTTTCTTTAGAATTTTCGACTCTGCTTCTAGTTTTACTACAGATTGTAGAGCAATAGTTAAATCAGTAGAACGTATAAATCAACACTCAAATGATTTCAAAGAAATAGGTAACCGTCTAAACTCCATTTTCTACCACAGTTATAAGTTGCAACAAATTTTGATTTTTAAAATGCATGTATTATATATAGAGAACACATATTAACCACAAATAATTTCAGGAACTTTACATAAAAAACACATGAAACAGTTAATTCATTTAAGGAATCCAATCTATTTTCTTGCTATGGAGTAGATAGAAAGTTATGTAAAGCTGCGCGAAAAAACGGCGAATTTTCGGCAGAAAAAGTCTTAAATTAATACAAGACCCTGGTATCGAAAAAGTGGATATCTAGTAGCTAAAATTAGAAAAAATCCTTTAACACGTGGTGTAACCACAATCCTTGTTTCGTGATACCGAGTTCATGTTTTTGATACCGAAATATCGAATGACGCCAAAACGTCTGACTGTCCATCTATTCGTCTATGAACAACGCTAGCGGCTAAACCGTTCAGCTGATTTTCTCCAAAATTGATAATCATCAATTAATCTGGCTCAAGCATCTCGCGTCTTCTTGAATTTGAAACCGATATTTTAATTTTGGAGGGTAGTCTATATGAAACGCCTGAAACATTTTCCAGATTTCCATAAAAACGTCTGCATATTTAAAAAAAAAAAATAGTTGTTGTTGGATAGTGGGAAGGACGTTTAAGAGATTGTAGGTTTCATGGCCGTTGAAAACCCTATTTTTTTGCAAATTGCATAAGTTCAAAATTTTTTATCAAAGCCACTCAAGCTCTTCGATATGTTACTGACGTAATCGAGACTTCTTTCTTTTGATCAAGTGAACTCAGCTTGCAAAACTTTTGGTTTGGACTGTTCTTTAAAAAAAACACCTCTGCTTTTATTTATCGCGAAATCGACCTTACTGACAACGGCGCCGAAAGGAGTCACAGGAATCTTAGATTACAAAATACTCACAACGGCTGACATTACAATACATGAGCGAAGAATTCGAAAAGTCTACTCAGGAGTTCGGTGGCGAACATTCGCATCTCGTAAATATTGTTTGAACCAAGAACGATTGAAATGATATTCAAATCGATGACATCAGCAAAAAATGCATTAAAAATGACGTAAAATGGTAAAAAATAACATTAGTCGAAATTGACGGAAAAAAGAATAAAAGAAAGGGTCATTTCGTTTTGTGGTAACAAAATAATTTCTATACTAAAAGGCATTGTTCTAAAGTAAAAAGAAAAAAATGCATTTCATTAAAATCCTACCCCTAATAATTACAAACTGAAATATATAGATCATCATCAAAATCATATTATCATTTTTTTAGGTGGTATCTATTTTTGGTTTGATATATCAAACGCTGGGCATTGACATATTGCATTAACACCCAGTATTGGTACTAAAAGTAATTGTGGTCTGCAGTTAATAGATCAATAAAAACGCATTTACAACCTTTCAAAACTGAAAAGATTTTCATCATCGACCCTGGTGTCCATGGTCACGTGATTATTATCTTGCCTCCTCCTCGGGAGAGACATCTAAATTGAATCAGAGAATTGACATTATCGGAATGAACATTTATGAAGAGTTCTTTCCACCCATTGAATTTTAATTTTTTTCTTGATCTAATTTTCCCATATTTTTAAAAATTGAGTCGACTGAATGGTTATTTATAATGGCTGAACTAGAGTTGTATGAAACGTCTATTTGTGACGTACGTGGTTTTGATTTAAGTTCTCTCAAATTGGTATCATATCGAATGTCATTTTGCTCTCAAAATCAGCTTGTCCCGTTGCTTCACTAACCTAATCTCACTTTCTTGACCTAAAATCTCATGACCCAGGTCCATAAAAAGGGTGCGTGAAGTTGGAACCCCACACTTTTTCGAAAAATCAAATAACATACATCAAAATTTTACTCAAGTTTGTCCAACCTTTAATACGTTTTCCCCTAGTCATAAAACGCCGAAAATCGCAAATAAAATTTTCGACTTTAAAGTGACTAGCAATTAACTTGCTGTCTTGCGAATTTCGAAATTTTGAACACCCCATCGTTTAGCAAAGTTTTGCTCATTATGCCTTATTTGCAAAAAGGTTTTTCCAAGTCAAACAAAGGCGAAAATCACAAATCAAAATTTTGGACTTAAACTTACTGTAGCTCTCTCACAAGACAATTTCTAAGTCTACCATTTTTCATGGGCCCGTGACTAAACCAGGTACGCACTGAGCGAGTGATGGGTCGCCGACGTCTGCTGCTGAGGATTCCCCTACAGGGAACACTGACCGGCTGATATCTCCTCTCTCGGCCAGGGCTCCTCCGGCAACGCACTGGCAGCAGCGATGGCGATCGCGTGCCTCAAACGCACGGTTGGCAACGCAATTTCGCACACTATTACGGCGGCTCCACACATTCGGCATTCGCCGAGGAGCGAGCTTCTGCTCTCCCAATCCCGAACAGCTGATGTGTTCGGCGAATGTTCGCTTCATTTGATGTGTCCTAAAGACCGACACGCGGTGCGTAGAACAAGCAACTCGGCAACTAGCAAGCAACTCATCCACACTACTCGGGATTCGGCGAGCGGTTGCTCGCTACTCGCCGAATAACAAATGAGTGGAGCCGCCTTCACTTGAGATCGGGATGGACTTCTAGCTGCCCTCACTTCGAGCTCATTTATAAATGTTTATAAACTACTCGATCCTATATCAGCGGCAAAGCGGAAGTCGTAAAAGGCGGTGGTGGCAGTAGCTGACTAGGGCGCCGGTACGGAATCGCGACCCAGTACTTATTCCCGTCAGCTGTATGGCCCCACACCGAAGTAGTCACAACTGCTTGTGTTCCTTGCCGATAATCAAGTGATCCATCGTTTCCCCGTCTCTGGCTCGACGGCCCCCATGGCCCGCGATACGCGACCCGGATCTCGGGCCAAGGAACTGTTGGGGGAAAAGCGATCGTTCAATAGCAAGGCAACGTAAACCGCGCTGCGACCAGAAAAGTGCAGAATTCCTGGTATTCTTTGCAAACGCCGTCTCGCATGTTAGAAAAATAAATTGTGCTGGTCGAAAAATATGGCCTCTTTGGCGGTCGCATTACATTATTATTATTATTATTATTATTATTATTATTATTATTATTATTATTATTATTATTATTATTAGGGGGTGGATTTGAATGCAATGTCTATTTTCTGTTCACTTTAAAACAATGTCGTTTTGTATAGAAATTAATTGTATGTTATGACAAAAGGAAAGGACCCATTTTTTTGTCTTTTTTTGTTGTATTTTTCGTCGATTTTGACTAATACGTCATTTTTAATACATTTTTCGCTGATTTAATCGATTCTAATGCCATTCTAATGGTACTTGCTTCCAAAATAATACTTACGAGATGCAACAAATATTGTCCACAGAATATCTGTAAAGCCTATTCTATTTCTTCGCTCATAAACTGTAATATCAACAATTGTATGTAATACAAGGTTTCTGTGACGACTATCAGTGCCATATAACGAAAGACAGGGATTTCCTAGTAAAGAACAGTCCAAACCAAAAGTCTGCAAGCTGAATTCACTTGAACAAATAGAAGCCTCAATTACATTGGGATCGTACCCAACAAATTGAGTTGTTCATCCGAAGTGGTTTTGATCAAATTTTTTAAGAAAGGTTTCTTTGCGTTTAGGGCATTTTTAAAACATTTTAAGAGCATTTTTGGCTAGTTTTAGGGGTTGTAGCTGTTTTAGGGCGTTAGAATCTGCCCTAATTATCATTACACAGTTAAAACGTTCATTCAATTCCGAACGTGCTAAGTTCATTGAATTTTGTGTTCAATTAATTTAAATTAACTTTCTATTGTTTATCTGAGTTCAGACACCCAGAAATTATTCCCCCTTACCCTTCACATCAACCAAATGCACATCATCAAAGTGATTGCTCCATGGTGTATGTATGTTGCCAAGTACTGTATCAATATCACAACCATTGATTGTCAAACTTCGCACCGAAAGTAAAGCAAACGGAATGAATGCACATCATAAAAACCTTCATGAAATGTTTCAGGAAAAGGTAGTGTAGGTGGAATATACACACTGCAGGTCATTCGTGAGCACCAACTAGGTGCCATGAAATACAAAGAAAGGTTTTTACAATTTATAGCAGCAAATTAAAAAAATTTTGGATAAAATTTTCAATGCTGATTAAGTAAAAAACAAAATATGTCAGTTTTTTACGATTAAGTCAGGGTTTTTCGATTATGAATCAAGGTTATAATTCCAATGACTTTCAAAAATATATTTTAAGAAATCTTACAGAGCGAAAGGTAATTATATATCCATTTCAGATTAATATTAAATTATTAAAATTGCCAAAGCACAAAACAAAAGTACCTACCTTAATGAATGATCAATTTTGAATGAAGTAATGAATTTTAAGAATACATGTCGTATGCATCCATGGAGGAAATACAAATTAAATAAATAATAACATATTTTAAATAAATCCATTTATATTTGTACACATTTTTATTGCTCATAGCATTGCACTTCATGCATGTCATAATGACCTCAAAAATATTTTCCTGGATGTTTTCCTCTTTTTTCTTTAATCTTCATTTTCCCTTCTTTAAGCACCATTGAGTTTGTCTTACTGACATACTGGCAGTGTAGAGAAACTAACTTTCGTCCATTGAAGTTGAATTCAAAGTTAGGAAATAATGAAGTTTTTAATAACGTTCAAAGTTCTACTAGATGAAATAGTATTATACATTTGTACATGGCTATTGAACCAGAATGCAGTGAAGATTTCAAAACCAAAAAATACAAAATGGAAACCTCCCTTGAATAACCATTGTATAAAACTTGAAGAAAAGAAATAATCCACTCCAATTGCTTATTCAATAGTTTTGAAAAATACAAGAAGTGAATGACTGAAAACACGGGAGAAACCAGAGAATGCAATATAGTGAAATGAAATATCCCTACCCGAAAATATCTCCCATATCCCAATTATCTTTTCTAATTCAGTTTTTGTTTATCAAAGTCGATGAGGAGTGAACACGATAAAAAAACCCGTATACAAAGTTTGAAAGATGACCTATTTTACAGCGCGCACTTTATCATTAAGGAACTTTTGGAACGAGCAATGAACTTACTATTCGGTAGAGTCTTGTGTATAAAACCTGAGCTGCCTTTTAGGTCAGTTAAAACTTCAGTCTTTTCTTTCTAGTCATCCTTCTTTTCCTGTTTGCTCTTTTCTTTCTTCTCTTCTTTGTTCTTCTTCTCCTTCTTCTCTTCCTTGGCCTTCTTTTCCTTCTTTTCCTCCAGGTCTTTCTTCTCCCTCTTTTCCTTCTTCTCTTTCTTAGCCTTCTTGTCTTTTCTCTCGTGTTTGTCCTTCTTGTCCTTCTTGTCGGCGTCGGCGGCGCGGGTGAGCGCGGGGCAGAAGAACATGCCGGCGACCAGCAGCGGCGCGCCCAGCGTGAGCGCGTGGGCGGCCGCGTGCAGCAGGGTGGAGCACGCGCACGCCGCCGCGGGCGCCAGCCGGTGCTCTGGCTGCGTCAGCGGGTGCCACGCCATCCCCAGCAGCGACACCTCCGCCTGCAACACGCCAACGGCGCCGGGGATTCAACCATGATTAGAGATAGGAATTCTTCTGATTCAAGACTAAAGACATTATGAGCCGGTTGATTATAAAATGTTTTCCGGGTTGCTATCAGTTTTCTAAGGAGCTGATCTAGGGACTGTAGGTGCCTGGACAATACTTTGGGGAAAATGTGGGGCTGTTTCCAATAAATGCCTTGCACTTCCCAGTCTTTTGAATGACCTGGGAGTTTAGCTAAGTTCTTCCACAAATTTTGCAAAACAAATTCCCGAGCTCCGATTCCTATCGGGACGACCCATTCGGCTGATCTCGATTTCAAAACTTATAGTTAAGACGTTTCTCTACCTGATTGGTTACGACGTTTTGATCGCACGACGTTTTGATCGCACGGCGTTTTGATCGATCGCCAAATCCTGGATAACAATATACGGGTATGTTTGCCACTTTCGTGCTTTCAGTTTATAATTATTGGTCTTTCAAAATTGTAAACAGTCCAACAGACAGTCAACGTTTTTCATGAATGTGTTTGTACCACTTGGAGCACGTCTTTCGAACTTCGAGGGCGTTGGAGATCTGCTAGTGGACGTAACTGTACCTCTACCGTGTCGTGCATTCGCTTTCCATGAGGTTATCTTCTCTTTCGTTTCAGTGATTGGCTGAACAGGCGGACGAAGCCTTTTCATGTTCAGAGGACTATAGTTATTATCAACTGCGCTCAAGGCTTGCTGAACTCTCCCACAATGTTCCAATGTATCTTCTGAGTGATGCAATTTGATATCTGTGTAGATTTATGAGATTAACAACATATCGCTCTCCTTGTGATCTTGGAAGGGTAAAACGTTCAATTCTTGAATTGGGATGATGTTTTCGTGTTGAGTCATTCAAATTGTCCTCTGGAGGTTGAGGAATCTGGGCCCCTACTTTTTTGGCTCGGCATTGAAGTCCCTTATTTATTGGTAGTAATGCAGCTATAATTTGTAGAGGTGTATTTATCATTGAATGATGTACACGCGCATGTGTGTGTGTTTGTGGAGGGAGGCCTCATTTTCGAATCCGCCGGGAGCCTCAGAGGTCGAAACGGCCCTGACTGTACAGAGTTAGAAAAAATCGTGCCCTGTAGTAAAATACGCTGGAAAATGTGATTCAACAGATACAAATATTCATACATTGCAATAACTACAAAACTCAAAGGTCTTCATAAATGTCTAGTTATTGAATATCATCCCAACTAATAATCGACATACCTTTCCTGTTCATTTCTTTATGAATCGATAGTCTCACCTGAAGAGCAGCTCCAGATGTTATGATGGCCAAATCCTTTATCCATCCGCGAACAGCATTGCGGTGAACAGTAATTGCCATTATGAGGTACGCCGGAGCAAAATAAACTAAACATACAATTCCTTGCACTCCTGCAAAGGGTGCTGGGATTTTCTGGTTGATCAAAGGCTCCACAGAATCTCTGTAATATGTCATGACTGCGACCCGGCTTCCAAGGCTCGACTGGAATCAGACAAAAATTCCTCAAGACATGTTACAAACTTCGAAAACCACTTCAGAAAAAAATGTACCAAAAGTACTATGAGCAAATCAATCTCATCGCATTTATTTATCATTTCAATTTTACTTTCAAAACAAGTCAATTTTTCAATTGCAATACAAAAATATACTTGGGATGCGAAAATGTATTTTGTATTAGAATCAATGCATTTGGTAAAGACTAAGTTTAACGTAAGTTGATGTGGCTACTGATTGATCCAAAATTACGAAATACACAGAAGGAATGAAAAAGACCAGTGGATCGAGTTTATTACACACAAAGCATTCAAAAGTAATCGCCATATATTTTCTTTCTTTGATGTTTCGTCAAAATATATTTGCCTTCTTCAGAGAATTTACGTGATTAATTTAGAAAATTTACGCAGTTTGGTCATCGATTTGGGAGAACTGTAAAACGCACATGATTAAGGCAGTACTTGATGTTAAAATATATAGGAAATAGTCAAGAGTTGAATATTTCACACAAAAATCATTAAAACGTTAGTGTATTATTCGCCTAATTCAAATGATGAAGACAAATTTTATCACTTTGTGGAATTTATTCGAGAGAGTGAGATTGAATAAGCTAACTATGAAAATAACCTTTCAGAAAAAAATAAATAAAATCGCATATATGCAAAGAATACATGCAAATCAACACATGTCAAATAGTAGAATTTCAAAACTGTTTAGTTTTTATTATCTTAATATCGTTAAAAGTACAACAAAATCTACTTGTTTTTATTAAAGCCAGAGTGACATCTTTACGACAAACAACTAATTCTCCGTTGCGGATGACAATTAGTTGGTTTGCATACTTTTTGCACAAGGGAAAACAAGTAAGTTGCAAAGAAAACATGTAATTCTGCTTTTTTAAAATTTTATTTATTTAATTTTTAATATACGGATACGTCTGTTAGCTCATTGAAACATTTGCGTCGCACTTTCTCCGACACCACAAAGTGTAACGCAATAGTATAAGTCACTTTGCTAATACTATAAACCCACACACTCCGCGCCCACCAACGCCGACAGCCTCTCATACCCACACCAAAAACACTAATTGCACAACCCCACGAATCAACGTCGATAATTTGAGGAAGGACATCAAAAACTGCGGAAAACCCTAAAAAATAGGGAAACCGTTTTCCTATCGCTCTAGTTTGTTTGAAACAATCCGCAACACTCCTAGCAACAAGGATCGATTCCAAATGGGTAGGGTATTGGTTTTTAAACCCAATCTCTCACCTGCTGCTCATCCGTCAATTACCCTCCCCATAACACTCTCCCACCTCTCACCTGCTGCTCATCCGTCCATTTCACTCTTTTCACTCGCCGTTTGTCGTATGTTCCTTTACATAGATGTATATATCCATAATTCATAATCCACAATCCATAGATATATCCATAATGCAGCAAGGGATTAAATGAACTTGTTTTGCGCGATTTAACACGAAATACCAGAGGTGTACTCTTAATAAAAATAAAAAGTTTACTTACGATCCCTCTTATGCAGTTAAGCACAGTAGCTGCCAGCAATAACAAAGCCACACTGTGACGCAGGGAACGCGTCAGCGAAATGGAACTTTTCTGGTTGTGTGGTTCTGCTAGTGCCGACCACAGCACGTATGCCGGAAGCAGTACATAGGGAATATTCAAGATCGTACACCAGTGTAAACCAGTGTGACTTAGAAATGCTCCCAAAAGGAGTACAATCATACTATTCAAAATATTCGATGAATAAAATAATGCGAGGTTTCTGTAGGGTAATCTAAAAGAACACAAAATAAATATTTCATTAGAGAGTAATACACCACTTCATAATTCATGACATGGTATTGATATTTCGAAGTTTATCCATTTCCATTTATTTTATAATCATATAACAATTATTACAAAATAATATTCCTCAGATTTTGAAATATTGCTTTAAAAAGTATATCTTTGCAAGCTATAGTTTGATGAATACGCGATGTTTAAATAAGTAAAATACATGAACTCATTCAACTTTCTTCACTTTGTGCAATTTATTTGAGAGAGTGTGGTTGAATAAACTGTTGAATTTATCTACATACATTAGTGAATAATATAACTAATTTACAAATGCTATTGAGAAGCATTTCAATTGTTTGGTGGATCTGAAGTTGTCAAAGGCTCTTGAGGCAAAAATACCAGTATAAAATGCTACTCAATACACAATTATCACTAAACATTATCAAATCGATTGACGTCAAAAGAAGTAACACGGCTACCTGTTCTAAATTAGAGGTCGAACTCTTATAATGTTGAGTTGGGAAATTATTAGTTTTCACCATGTAAAATGGTCATTACTATTTTGGCTTTTAAATTGGTTAAAATGTGTCCACACGTGTCCTTGTAAGATGCCGAGACCGAGCATAAGATAACGTTTCTACGGTCACCACCTGTTAATCTTTTCAGATAACTAAAGGCCACGTCGGTGATTTGCAGAGCACGTGCTCTAAACAACTTCATTGTCATCATTTACTTTTTCATCTTTCTTAAATTTGTAAATGTACAAATGGTAAATTAATTGTAATATTTGTCGATGAATTGTCGACACAAAACTGTCATCGATAAAGAAAGTCATGCGCGAGTAGTATATATTTTTTTAAAATAATAAGATGTAGAAAACAGATCAGCTTAAAAAGTTATTTCGATTCACATTTTTCTTCCATCACTGAAAAACTGAGAGTAAATATCTTGTCACACAAGAGTTATTATTTATTTGATACTCTAGTCCGCTTATTTAAACCCTTTAGTATACATTGAAGTAACTCAAAAATTTGTATTCACCAAAATCCTTAAGACACTATTTCCTTCTTAGGCTGCAATTCTAACTCGTAAAATCAAGTTTTGAGAGAAAAGTGGTTGAAGTTTTTGCTGTTTTTGAAATTGTAATCACACACTTAATAGCTGATGGGGTTATGGAGTAGGCAAAATTCTTCAAAGTTCTATTAATACAATTAGTTTAAACGACCAATACATATTAACTGAGAGAAATAACACATTACACTACATCAACAACGTTTTGTTCATGTACTGCGACCTTTGTCAAGTGTCTTGTGATATCTTGTCCATTCAATGTCAAGAAAATAAAATGTATACAATTAAAACATTCATTATGGACAAGGTCATTACGTGTGATTCACTCACGAATTTGCTTTTAATACCAATTATTTCTTTTTTTTTTTACCATCCAACACGGTGTCCAAGACTTCAAAACCTGAACAACCGGAATCGATATTTGCAACAATGTACTTCGATCGATACAATACAATCGATAATTACAACAACTCTTTCAGGGCAAGAATTTAAGATACCTAGTTCATAACAGGTACTTACAATTCATAAGGTGTTTGTGCGTTTTCGTAACATGAACAAGTCGCTAGTAATGGGAAAAGTATTTACGAAAGAATACTTTCATTATTAAATATACTTCTATTATAAATTGTATTAAGCGTTCAAACAAGATTGAATTGTTCAGATGAATTTTGACAATCCTTTTTAGTTCTTCCATTGGGTATTTTTATTTAAGTTTAATTAATTTTCAACGGAACTGTTAACGACAATTTAGAAATGGAGAATTTACAAGTACAAATACGAAATAAATTATAAGTATTTTATATTAATCGAATACCAACCCATTGGTGACATAGTAACCCATGAGCACATAGCACACAAGGTTGAAGGTTCCATCCCAATACGCTGCAACGGCACCCCAAGCAGAGAACAGATATGGCTCGCCGTTTTTGAGGTACATGTCCATGAAATTCGTAACGAAGCCATCGATTTCAAGAGGGATCAACAGGTCTATGACGCTTGTGAACGCAAATAAAGCAAAACCTGAAATAGAAAGAAATATCTTTCGCTTTCTTTTCGCCAGATAATTCCTAGCATATGTTTCCAAATTATTTTTTGCAGTCCCGTAATTTGATGAAAAATAATATATCAGTGAAAACAAGTTTAGCAAAGAAAAGTGTAGGTATCAGGGGCAGCGTTTTCAAAATACAGATATTATAGCGACTAAATGTTTGTACTACTCTGTCTATTTGTTCAGATTTTGTATTGGTATTAACACTACATTTAAGCATTAATAGAAAACGTCTAGAATCAGTGCTGTCCAAAGAATGGATTTGACCAAATACGATTTGACTCGCAGTATCAATAATAGAAAAAGGCCACAGGTAAATACAAATATTTGGCGATTTTGTCGATCAAATTTAACTTTTCTGTCAAGTCATTAATAAATGCCTAGAGTTATCGATACCAAGATTATTGAATTTTTCTTTTTTTCTCAATATTTAGAATAGCACGTATCTTCAAACAAGTACTGTATTAAGTAAGTTTTACCATAGAATATCTTCGGTTGTCCTGGAATGATCCTTTTAATCGTAAACACTGTGCCGCCCAAAAGGAGAGATGCAAGGACAAGGACCAGCTCTGGGCGGAAGTTCTTCGCTCCTCTGTTGAATATGTAAGCGATCGGCACAGACAGCAGAGCTAGCACCACGTTTACGACTGTTGGTTTCAAAACCAACTTCTGGAGTCGCGCCATGGTGACCTGAATCAGAGAGGCACGAATCAAGTTACAAAAATAATGCGATACAGAAACAGGCGGTGGTTGAATTTTAAAGAACAAATTGTTTCTATGTTGCTCTTCGGATGGAAAATTCTAGTTATGTATTAACCTCAATAAATACTCAAATGTATAAGGTTCGACATTTATTGCCTCTTCCATTGTTGTTGTTAATAATAACAATAATAATAAAATAATAATAATAATAATAATAATAATAATAATAATAACAATATTTATTGACAGATTGATTGATGTGTTTCCGGACGTGCTAGCTGCCCAGGTTATTAGTTCCGTTACTGTAGTGGATCATTTATTCACGGGAGATGGAGGAGAGACCCGTGGCGGACACGTCAACTTCAGGGGTTTCCCCTTCCAGGGAAAGCGGGGTACCGCTCCAATCGAGACAAGCTCTAAGCTCTCGACTGTTCTCCCGACATTTATGATAGTGTAGTGCGTGTGTGTTAGTAAGGGGTGAGGACAGGACAAGGAAGAGGAAGGACAGATCGCGCTCGGTCCGTTTGTTAGGGCACTGCGCCAACATTCGTCTTGTGTTGATCGGTGTTGACATGGTATTGACCACGAAAAAAACTATAGAGCAGCCGGACGCTAAAATCCTCCTCTACATAGAGGTTGAATTCGATCCAGCTGTCCAACTTACATCGAAAATCCTACCAGAATTGGGATTTGAATCCCTCGCATCTGTCGGTCAAAGGCACTGCACTGATATCATTAGCTACCTCTTAGCCGGTATATTCTTCTTCTGATTATTATTATTATTATTATTATTATTATTATTATTATTATTATTATTATTATTATTACTATTATTATTATATTTTTATAGAAAAATACAACCAAGGAAACAGAAAAATGATACTGGAAAATACTCTTTTGTAAATAGGATTGATTGATTGTTAGTGATTCAGGCCGCGTCAACTACCAAGGTGATTAGTCCCGTACGTGTAGTGCATGTTGTTCGCGAGATGGCGGTGGTCTTCCCCCGTTGGATGGCGAGATCCGACATCGTCGGCTTCTGGGTTATCCACCGCCCCAGCCGGGACAAGCTCTACAGTACCCCCCCCCCCCGATTGTTAGGGTACTGCGCCGGTATTTGGCTGGTGTTGATCAAAGAAACCACGGAAAACAACCGATCCGAGCAGCCGCCCGCTAGAATTATCCTCTATACAGCGACTGAATTCGACCTAGCAAGTGTCAAAAATCTTGCCACCGTCGGGACTCGAACCTAGGACCTCACGGTCAGAGGGAGTCATCAGCTCTGAGCCATCTCTCCCGGTTTGTAAATAGGTCTATTGAATCATGGATTAACTTGCTTCCAGTACTAATGAAGACTTTCTCCACAAACATGAAGACTTTCAGGATACGACTAGATTCTAGTAATACAGGTGTAAGAGATAGTCTGAGAAGGGCTCATACATTTAGTAGACGTGCCTAAAATGAAATAAAATTGTACTATTTATTTTAGTGTTTCTTATTGTATTGTAGGTATAATTGTATCAGATGTATAAATATGAAGAATTTGCCATCGAACGTAATGTCCAGAGTAAATTAAATAAAATATCTACCTATTAGGTCGAGTTACATTTTTCCGACTACATAGAAATGTATATTCTTGGATTACGGAACTCAACCGACAAAATATTGAAAACCGAAACCAAAAGTATACTTGAGGCGTTTGATAACTGAAATTATTACGAAATCGAGTTGTTTGGAAACTGTACAATTCACAATCCATCATAGTACATATCAAAGTACCTATTCATATTTCAATGCTGGAAGTTTGTACCACGGCGCTATTGACTTGTAACGTGACACTTCAGAGCTATCTTATAATAATTGGCACTGTCCTCTCATATTCATGCTTTTCGAGCCACAGGTAGTAACATTAGGTATGGGAACATTTTTCTGAATTACCTAATAAAATACTACCTCTGTTGATTATAAAATTAACTTATCTGTCGGAGAATCTCAGACGAAAGGGGAAAAACCTTTTACCTTTTATGGGACACAAGCGCCTCTTCAATTTATAATTAGGGCCAAACCCAACACGGCAGAGACCCATGTATGTACTATATAATAGATCAACATGGTCAAGCCTCGTTATCAGTTATTAATTTAGCAAAAAATAAACTTTGTTGTTACTTACGTAAGATTTCAGAACCATTACATTCTACATCGTTGTTGAATTTCATACCAGGAACTAAGAAAACAACGCAGACAGGCTTGTGAAAAGTGATCACATCCAAAAGTGCAAATATCAGTTGAAACTTATTTTTCGACCAAATATTAAACAGAACTGAGGATTTCTGCGAATAAATAACATACATTTCATAAAGTTTGTTAATTTAAAATATTTTGACTGACCGACAAATGTTAGCAGGCTTGAGTTGCAAACGTCAACACTAGCTGCGCGAGTCCTCCATCGTAATAATTCACGTAAGTTTTTAAGTTATCAGTTTTCAACTACTTATTCTTGCTTCAAGAAGTTTATGAGTCTTCTAAAACAAGGTAGCAGCGGAAGCATTACTGGAGTCACGAAGACAATTGAAAAACAATCATAATAATTACATAACTAATTTTACCCTTAATTTTTATCAAAAGATTCAACAATGCTTTCGCCACACTTATCATTCTCTATGTAACAAATTTACGACAAACAAATTGACATATTTTGGCGTTTCTATTTTTATTTCATATGCTATAGAACGTCCACAATTTTCTAACGAAATAAGTAAGGTATTTTTGAACGTGTTTTAACCATTACTTTTCACTGATTAGGCTGTACAATTTTAATTTTTTTCAAACTCAGTTTGCAAAAAAGAAGTTTGCGCTAATAAGGTTTTCGAAAGGAGATGATAAGCAAAACCGATCAATTAGATTACTGTTGCAATTCGAATACTTCAACAGTGAAAAACTCTCAATCCAAATATCTTTCATATGCGCTCCATGCCACAATTCAATCAATCTTGTTTTGATTACATGATTGTTTTGATATATACTCTACAGTATTTATTTTTTGGTTTGTTTTTTAATTTTTTTAAAATATTTATTTATGTTGTTTTATGTAACGTGTAGATTTATGTCGAAAGCTCCAAACCCGAGTCGAAACGTAGACATTTTTTAGCCTATTACGAGTTGACATTCATATAATTGAAGTTTTTGTAAATTATGTAGATAAATAGCATATAATTTTCATTTCTGTAGTTCTATACTGATCTGCTTCACTCAAGGGTCGTTAACCTGTATTATTATTAGAATTCATAGTGCAGACGGTGTCTTAAAATTGTATCTGGACATTTGTAATTTGCGAGAACTGCAACAGTAAGTTTGTTCACAACAATATAACAGTATAATAAGCTTTATGCATTGCCAGCAGTCAGCTTCCTTCGTCTTTCCTCTACAGTTTCCCACCCAAGAGTAGATTTAATGATCATATTTTTAATTTTTTACCAACAACACACTTAGCCGCTCGTTTCTGAACACGTTCAATACTCTGCATTTCCCCAGTTCTATACGGATCTCATCAGCGCGCAGTGTATTCGAGTAATGGTCTGACGAATGACGTGTATGTTAATTATTTGAAGTAGTTCGTATTTCCTCCTTTTAAATTTCTCATTACTAAGTGAAGTCTTCGCTAAGCTTTATTTAATGCTGAAGTCACCTATTCTTTCCAAGTTAACTTATAGTTTAAAATGATTCCCGGGTGTCTACAACTATCTGTTCATGGAATTATCTGATCCGCGACAAATATAGTTGCATTTTGGTAAAGATAGTTTACGAGTAAATGTTACGTATTTTCTTTTAGAGGCATTAATTTTCATACAATAATCATGCACTCATTTTAAAAGTGTGTCAATAGCGTGCAAAATCTGTTCATCTTTTTCTTCAGTTATTTTTCTGAAGAGAATGCAATCATCTGCAAAGAGTTTGACCCGAGATTTTATACCTTCTGTAAAGAAGTTCATGAAGGCTATGAACAACACTGGCCCCATCACACTATCCTGCGCTGTGCCATATGTTATACTTGAAAACGAAACTCCTGAAAACGAGTGACCTACCCCAACATATTGTGTGCTGCCTTTAATAAATACGTCAATCCAATTTAGTACTGGTTAATTTATATCTGGTGATGCTACTTTGTTTATGAGTACAGCGTGCGGAATAATGTCAAAGTATTTTGTGAAGTCTATAACGATTGCATATACTCTGACACTCCTATCTATTGAATAAGAAATTTCTTGTAATAATGCCAATAAGTTGTTCTAACCAGAATGCCCCTCCTGAAAACCATGTTATCCATCTTAAATCCATACTATTGTACTCCTCTTCTTTCTAATGTAGTTTGTAATAACACCCTCCATTACCTTGAATGCTACGTAGGGTAACCTAATTAGACGGTATTTCTCCACTGCGGATCTCTCTACTTCTTTAAAGATTGCCACAACTATTGCTCTTTTCCAGTCATATAGGAGGCTTTGTTGATGGATATTTGAAATCGGCGTACAAGATACTGGATATTGGCTTCACCCCCTAATTTAAGCGTTTCCCCAGGAATATTATAGAGTCCTCTAGATTTATTATTTCTAAGATTTTGAACTATTTTTCGAACTGTTTTACTTTCTATAATAAATTGAAGGCAATAACCAGTTGGTTCGACACTGATTTTTTCATCCGTGTTTTTTGCTGGAGAGAAGACGGTTAAAAAGAATAATTTAAATGATTATTATTTTTCGTCATCGCTAAATACTAATAATTCACTGTTTCTTCCTACGTCAGGAACTGTAGAAGTATTTCTTTTGCTGCGTAACCATCTAAACATATTACCAGAATTTGCTTTGAGGCCTGGTTTTTCCAATAATTCTGCATGGACGCATCTTTTCTAATGCGATAATTCTTTCAACAAGTGTGGTAATGTGAAAACCACAGACATACAGGCAGGGCCGGATTTACCTACAAGCAAAACAAGCAGTTGCTTGGGGGCCCCCATTCACCAGGGGCCCCGCATTTCGGAAAAATACGCATACCATATTTTTTTGTCTGTGAAATAATTGTTAATCAAGTAGTCTACTGTGTAACAAAATGTACAATTTCAAAACAGTTTTTAAAAATGAGTATGGAGCATGATAAGCTGAGAAATCTTCGTTTTGAAGACATCATCGACCAATTTTCTGCAGTGAAGAGCAGAAAAAAAATTATGTAAAATGTATTTAATGTAAAAAAATGTAACACAAGTAACAAATTTTCATAACAAATTTTCAGTTTTCATTTGTATCTGTACAGAAAGTTCCTGTACTATAATACACTTTTTATTTAATAAAGATGGAGCTATTTTTTCGGGAGGTGGGGGGCCCAATACAATTTTGTGCTTGGGGCCCCGCACTACTTAAATCTGGCCCTGCATACAGGAGTATCCAACTTGCAAGGCAAGGGTCACAACGAAAATCTCTAATATGGTTACGGGCCATGTCTTCGTTACTCAGGCGACCCACGCCTGACTTTCGCGTTTTGTTGATCTCTGCTGTGAAATACACTAGTATAGTTTTGAAGTTTTGCATTTACTAGAAAAAATGCCTTAAATATAAATTACATTACATTATTATTTTACATTAAAGGGGCGTTGACCCCGGCAGGGCCCGTGCACTATGCGCAGAATGTTCTCGCCCAGCATGGATGAAAGGGAATATGACCTTTGACTTCAAACACAATACCTTTCATAAACAACATACACAATTCAATTTTCAGATTAGGCTAATATCCACTGAATGGGAAGTTCTCTATTATTATTCCGATACCTAAACCCAACAAAAATCTCAATAATACGGAAAGCTACAGACCGATCAGTCTCCATACACATTTGGCTTCATTATTAGATTTAATTATTCTCAAAACATTAAAACACTTCACAAATAATACCAAAACTATCCACCACCATCAATTGGGATTTATCAACACCATTTTACCTCCACCAATTACTAAGGGTCAATGAATTCATCCAGCTCGCTTTTCTGAAAAAGTATCAAACAATTGTTAATTGTCTGGGTTTAACTTCTGTTACACATCGGCCTCATGCACAAATTGAAATCAATAGGCACTCTGGTATATCTCCTGATATAATAACTATCTTTCTATCATATAGAACATTTGCCGTTACCATTGACAATCACTCATCAAACCCCAGAAATATACAAGCAAGACTCCCAAGGAATTCCGTTATATCTCACACTAATATCTACGAAGCTGACATCCCAGTAGCATCCAACACAA